>BPLR01001888.1:0-235450 GCA_021605095.1 Caerostris extrusa
GAGGCGGTCACGTTCCCAATAATAAAAAAGGCTGCTCTCCATCTGGAGTGGGGAGACTTTTATCTTTGGGGATGCCCCCTACCAGGCGTGAGACACCTCCTATATAATGATCCGCTCTTCCTCGAAGTTGTACTCTGCCTAGAGATGGTGTGAGCAGGATCTCTGGCTACAGGAAGATGGTATTGCTGCAAAGAGCAGAAAAATAGAATCGAACACTTCCAAATCAGCAAAATAATAACGAAAACCTCTTTCCCCATTTTTTCTATATTTAAGCGTAAGTGGTGCACGTGGAATGTTGATATTTAATATTTTTTTTGTTGTTTTCACCAATATTTAGATTTTTTTTTATTTATTATATTCGATTAATTCATTGTATAACCACAGATATGGATATTTTTTTATTTGAAATTTAAAAATTATAAGACAAATATTTTTTTATGGCGCGCTATCTTCTTCTATCTTATAAATCAAACATAGGCATTTAGATTTGGACATTTATGTGAGGTTAAATGATGCATGTATTGCCTTATACTAGTGTAGTGTGCCCTGATGGACAATTGGCTTGCGCTCTGGGCCTTTGGTGCCAGGCTTTAGGTCCCAATCCTGGCGGTGGCATAAATGTTTGTTAGTGTTTCGAATCACGTTAAACTGTAGGTCCCGGTATAATGAGCCTAAAATGTGCAAAAATGACCGTAGAGCGACAAACCAATCAATCACAAGCCCTGGTATGGTAGTAGTTTCCTCTTTATATCGCGCTAAGAAACAGCGCGATATAATGAGCAACCCTAAAAAAAAGGTTCGTGATATAAATGAGCAACTTATTTCTTAAACGTAAACATAATTTGTTTTAATTATCTATTTATTTGTAAAAATTTGAAAACTTGTACAATTAATTTGGTCAGAGGATCGAACTGAACTCCCTTAGTTTAGATCCCTAGTTAGTCCTTAAACGTTTGATACGATATGGCTGTATTTAATAAACATGCAAAATAACAATAAAGTCATGTTTGAATGTAAGTTTGTTCTTGAAATTGAAGCTAAACTTAAGTTATCGTTAGTTAACTTAAGTTATTGCACCCCTCATAATAAGTCTAATTTTAAAGAATGCTTAAAAGGGTCTTTGACAAAAACTGTTCGGAATTTTCACTTTTCAAAATACTCTCTATTTTTAGATTAGCTTGAAATTTGATTTAAGTGCAATTTAAAAGGTATTGTTCCTCCCTTGAATTCTCAAAGTATGGCTTAAAGTGAACCGAAATTGCATATAAAAAGTTATTACTGTGGGTCTGCAAGTTTTTTCTTCCTGTCGCTCTTTTGCCAAAATGGGCTGGGCCAAACGGAGGAAATGTTAATTTTTTTTTTTGACGCTCTAGATAATGAACTTTTGAGCACTTATGTTTCTTGATATCAAATTAAAGCGAATAAAAATTAAAAAAATCTATTTAATGACTGCTCCCGTTTCGGTGCACATGCAAATCATAATTTTTTAACCTACTCATTACATTCTAAGGACAAGGTAGTGTCCTCAATTCTGTCAGAATTTTATAACTCTAGACCATAAAGTCTTCAAAGAACTTCCTTCAATCATACCACGATGACCTCAATTTTCATATCAGTATTATGCATTTATGATTGCTGCACTTAAAGTACTCCGGCATCAATGTGCCACGTAGTGGTGACGTCATAATGGAAGAAAAAATTGCAACAAAACTCAACAGTATTCAAAAGGATTCTTGCATTGGGAACGATTAAAATAATGCACCAAAAACTCCGACTGAGTCATTACATTCAGACGCAAACAAACCGTTGCCATGAAAAAGACATTAAGGCGCAAATAGACATTTTTAGCTTGCTAACTGCGTACGTGCTAATCAGCTTCATTAGCCTTCTGCGGTTACAAAAGGAAAAAAAAAAAATGTCTCTTAATCGGAATAGAACCGAATGTTTTTCCGGACTGAATCGATAAGACTGGCTTTCTTTCTTTTTTTTTTTTATGTCATGCTGACTCATCATCGATGTTGTAATCGATACTCAAAAGAGTTTTATTTGTTTGTGTAGGTGGTTTCTAAGGGATAGTGCTAAAAGCGAGCACTAAAAAATAAATCTTCCTATAAATACCACTCTTTAAGAGGTCTTGCTTTAAGGATACCGGGGGAAGAAATCTCCAAATGGATAACCAATATCTATTCCCATTCTTGATTGATATTGGTTGGTTAGAGGAAGTATTAAAAATCCAAACTCAGTTGCAAATTGCATCTATAGTATGGTCTTTATTGGTGTGCCAGTATGGTAAAATTTACAAATTGAAGTATTAAAATGTAGTATTAAATATAGCTGTTACTTACTAGTATGCAGTTATTCAGAATTAATTTATAGATAATTTTTGGCATCTTTTTGTATATTGTAAAAAATAAAAAAAGTCATGCATTTTCTAAGCATTTAATAATATTTTTAATAAATGGTTCTTATAAATTACAATTGGAAGATGAAATAAGGCATATACACATCAGTGATTCAAAAATTATTGTTTATTAACATAGTGAAAGTTGAAAATTCTTGGATATAAATATGCTTTAAGATACCAGAGCAAAAATCTCCGATAACCAATATCTATTCCAATTCTTGATTGATATTGATATTGGTTGGCTAGAGGAATTATTGAAAATCCAAACTCAGCTGTAAATTGCATCCCATGGTATCTCTGTCGATGTCCCATTCTAGTAAAATGTACTGATTCGAGTATTTAAATGTAGTAATAAAAATACTGTTACTTACTAGTATGTAGTTAACACTTTTTATTCAGAATTAATTTATTGATAATTTTTGTATAATGTAAAAAATAAAAAGTAATACATTTTCTAAGCATTTAATAATGCATTTAATAAATGACTCCTATAAATTACAATGGGGTATAAAATAAGGCATACATCAGCGGTTTCAAATGTTGTGTATTAGCATCAATGAAAGTTGAAATTACTTTTGGAGTATGAAATAAGAAAAGGAGATGGGTTGATGAAGCGGAAAAGGATCTGAAGAACCTAAAGAACACAAATTGGAAAACCAAAATTCGAGACAGGCGATTTTGGACTCGTGTTGTTAG
Organism: Caerostris extrusa; assembly: GCA_021605095.1. Taxonomy (NCBI): domain Eukaryota; kingdom Metazoa; phylum Arthropoda; class Arachnida; order Araneae; family Araneidae; genus Caerostris; species Caerostris extrusa. The sequence continues at coordinate 3,101 of BPLR01001888.1, forward strand.
GGAGGCCATGATCCAACATCGACTGTAGTGCAGGGAAGTTAGTTAGGTTTTAAATAAGAGCATCATTGATTTCAAAAATTAAAATAATTCAACGAACATGTGCCAGATCAACTTTTTAAATACAAAAGATCTTTTATAAAGCTAAAGGAACATAATTTCAATGACAATTTTTTTTTACGTGTTTTTTAGAATTGTAGATGTACTCTAGCGTTTTATAAAAGTTTTAAAAAAGAAAATATGTTTTGATATCGTTATTTTGTTTGCCTTTTTCTATTCTGAGTTTAGACTATGTATAGTTACCTGTAAAATCCTAGCAATAAGAGTTAAATACATAATATATTAGGTATTGTATTTAGTTAGATTTTTTGTATGTAGACATAGATAATTTGAAATGGAGTATATATAACATTTAGTTAATACAAGAAACCGTTTGGGTAAATATGATTTGAAGTTTAGTTTCCTATTTCTATATGATAGGCTTCTTCTTTCTGCGAACGAGATGTAGAGTCTTTAATTGATGTAAAAATCTTAAATTTTATTAAGGGTTTGCGTTTGATTTAGATTGCAAACGATGTTATATGTAAAAAAAAAACATTCTATACTTCACCAATTAAAATTTATTTAGTTGATTAGAATTTTGTTTCTAGTAGCTTTGAAATGCTGTAATCTATGTTCAGGCTATAATGTTAACAAATTATACAAATCTTAACAAATTAAAAATCACTTATATGAAATATTATCTACATTTATTATGTTACCACCACATTTCATTTATATTTATTATAACCGCACCTCGCTAAAATAAGACAGACTTTGAAAAATGTGGAGGAGGGACCGTTAGGGGGACGTTTCCATTACAGTTGGGATTTCATGTTAGAAAAACAAAGCCACCCTCCCTCACTCTGAATTTCACACTGCAAGAGTTCTTCTCTCTTCCCCCTTCAAGATCTTTAGAAAAAAATGGCTGCATTACCGGCATTTAGAAGGAATTCCCCCTTTGAAAGGATTTTTTCGGCCCAAGGCATCGCTTCGAAAAATTGATTTCAGGAGTTTTTATACTGTTTATATAGAAAAACGGATATTATTTTATTTGAAAGTATTGCGATTTGGTCCGGTTGATCAAAGTGAGATGTCACTCATTTTTACAAAACTTGAACTACAATTTGTTTTTTAATCGTATATCGATTATATATTTAAAAATTATACCATTCATTCAACTGATTCATTCTGCATTAGTTTCAGAGTTACTTTCACAAATAAGGAGTTGCTATGTTTCCTATATATTTAAAGATTATACCACTTATTCAATTGAATCATTCTGTACTAGTATCAGAAGTACTTTCACAAATAAGTACTTGTTGTTTCCTGAACTTTCACTGAAATACAATATGTTTTTTTTTTTATCGTATATCGATTATATATTTAAAGATTATACCATTCATTCAATTCAATCATTCTGCATTAGTATCAGAAGTACTTTCATAAAGAAGGAATTATTATGTTTCCTCTTTCTTTTATTTTTGCAATTGTAAAATTTAATGTGCAGTATACAATTGCAACATTTCAAAAACTGCAACTTGTTCTTGAATGCGCATTTTAAACTTATATCACATGTATGGAATTGTAACAAATCGCTTTTTCTTTCCCTATTTCACTAGCCAAGATCATTCATATGTGGTATTTGAAGGATTAAACATATATATAATTAAATTATTCTTAATGGAAAATATGAATAATAGTCTTTTCCAGTCTGAAAGTAACATATTTGACAAAAGTGTCTATGAATTAAGAAACTACTACGTGACTATTCATTATAATAAATAATTAATGGGATACTCAATGATGATGGATATGGTATAAAAGGATTAAATCAATCAATATGAAAGATTTTTAAAGCCACAATATTACGAAGCTTGACGCTGTTTTTAAATAGTTGCTGTATAGTACAGTTGTTGATACCTTTTCATTATGGGATTAGTTCTGCAAATTAGGCTATTTTAAAATAGCTAATTGCATTCGCTTTTCTATGTGAAGAGCATCTCTATGGAATTAAAGAAACTGCTTTTGGAGATGAAATCAACGAAAAGGAAGTTTTAAAATTGAGCAGGGATACAGGAAACGTGCTCTAAATACCGATTCCCTAATTTACAAAATTAGCATAATTTCCCATTTATATTCTCGTGGTTTTGCGTTAATTCTGTTTGACTGAGGATATTAGAAAATGTTTTAATCCTTTTATTCTCCATTGAATTCCGCTCACTTGTGTAATTTTGCTTTTGATGTCAAATAAGGTCTGAAAGCTTCTTTCTGTGAGAAGAACTAATTAAAACATAGTTTGGCTTTGAAAGCTAATGTTTAGCAACATTATCACAGCTCTATTAAGTTCGGGGTGGAATTCTATTGGTCACTGCTGTGGTTGAGTGTTTTTAATTCAATCGTTCGCTTTGCTGATATTCTTGCATCACTTGGTATTTGATATTTTGCTTTGTATTCTTGCATCAATTCGCTAGAACTTTTTTACAAGTAAAAAAATTGTATTCTGAATATATTTATGCTTGCTTTACAGATCATTGAACGTTCTCAAATTGTATTTAAATTCCTCGAACGTTTTTTTTTTTTGCGAAAAAAAATTATATAACCCGAATTTCTAACATTTGTTACGGTTCAGTTATCTTTCGTTTCAACTCGACAAAAACTAATTTGAAGTATACACCATATCATTTTAGGCTTGGACAAAAGGCAATGAAATTAAAAGAATTTTTATACATTAAATCTTTATGCCAATTATTTAAGAGAAAATGGATTGCGGTTAAAAGATTAAAATAAAGCAGACAATGAAATGAAAACAAAAAACGTGAAGATAATTGTACCAATTTCTTTTATCGCTGTTTCAAAATGAGTGAAACGCATTTTTAATCTTGATATTAGTATATAGTAATTACTGGTTGGCCACAAAATATCTTTAGCATTGACTTGACTAGGTGCTTTGAGATATATGCTGTCTGATGCTGCTTTATCCAAATGCTGTTAAAATACTATAGATAAAAGAATTCGACAAAAGTGAAAATGAAACCTTTTAAAGGAACTATTCTAAGAAACTCTACTGAATTCTTGGTTTCATTCTTTAGCATTTTTAGTTAATCAAAGACCTAAATGTTTACGTCATTGAATGTTAAATCGTGGTGTTAAATGTAAATATTAACATTACTAATATTTCTTTTTATGTAAAGATAAAATCTGTGCAGAAAAAAGTTAACAACAGTCAATCGATTAGCTAATGTTTTACTAACACAACATAAATTTTTTTTACCATTTAAATATTTTTTTAACTGCAGTGGTAATATATTATTCGATGTATAAATTTAATATATTTATCTCCTATTCATGTAGTTGATTACTTCCTTCGTCCTTGTGTGGACATGTATGCAATATCTGGGCAGAAAAAAAAGTTAACAAAAATCGATCGATTAGCTAACGCAACATAATCATTTTACCATTTAATTTTTTTTTAATTCCAGTGGGAATACATTATTCGTAGTATAAACTTAATATATTTAACTTCTATTCATGTTGTTGATTACTTCCTTCGTTCTTGTGTGGACATGTATGTAAAATCTGGGCAGAAAAGAAAAGTTAACAAAAGTCGATCGATTAGCTAACGCAACATAATCATTTTACCATTTAATTTTTTTTAAATTCCATTGGGAATACATTATTCGTAGTATAAACTAATATATATATCTTCTATTCATGTCTTTGATAACTTCCTTCATCCTTGTGTGAACATGTATCATTATGAGATTGAAAGAAAATCGTGTAATCGCTGCTGTAAATCAGTGGAAGATACATTCTAACTTGGTGACCCCTTTATTGCTCATTTCAACTGCCATGTTCGGATTCCGTTTGGTTTCCAATTACGTCTTAGTTCACTTTTTTCCTTCCCTGGAATTTTCTTGAATACAAGCCTTGATACTTAGGGATTATAAATGTCTCCTTAAATGCGCATTCGTAAAAAGGAGGAACTTCGGGGCTTTTCTTTAAATAATTTCTTTTCCAAAGTTGAAGAAGAGTAACTTTGGAGAGTCTTGTCTTAAATCTCTTGAGTCCCCATCCAATAAAAAGCGTTTCTTTCTTTCTCCTTCTTGCTTTTTTTTTTTTTTTAATTTGTTCTTTTCAAGTATAGGATTTGTTGAAGAGTAGCGAATTAAAGGAAGCTTTGAAGAGCTTCTTGTCTACGAAAAACTAATAAAAGTTTTTCCTTTTTTTTCTTATTACTCCTTGAAGACTACACTGATTGAAGACACTTCTAAAGCCCCCCAGACCCCCGAAAATGTTACCATATCTACTCCATTCTAAAAATATTGTCGACCCAGACAATATTTGCTAGCGGGCAGATCAAAAATACTGGTATCTTTTATAACAAAAAAAAGGAGAACATTCCAGTAATTTTTTATTTTTTGCATTATGGCCCTATAGTGGCGATGTTGCCACGCAGTGCTCCAACTGCAAGCGAGCAATCTAATAAAATAAATAATATAATAATACTGGTTTTGCAAGAGTTTAAGAAAAATATAGAAATTCCACATTGCCAACAGCCTTTATTCTGCTCAATGCAGGATAAAAAAAAAAATTTTCCCATATCCAAAATTCACGCTGCAAAAAAGTGCCTGTAGGAAAGAGTAGAAAAGGTTACCATTTTCGTATTTGACAAAGGAAACTGTATTATGGTTTCTTTATTCAGGAACTGTGCAATGCTTTAATATTTACCAAGAAAGTTGTCTTCAACAAGCAATATGATTGTTATTTCTTGTCTAGGAGGATTTATTATGTGCATTCCAGGTATATATCTTTATCATCTGAATGGTATATAAAAACTATTCTAAACTCGAGTGGATTTTATGTTTAGATTTTGGAAATATGGTGTAAAAATAAACAGTATTAAAGATTTAAAATGCTGGAAAATCTTTTTGCACATTTTCAATATGAATGCTGGTATGTTATTATTTTTTTTAATTCATTATAGTTCAAATTCTTTTAATCTTTTAACAAAACAACAACACTTCTTTTTAAAAAAAAAAAAGAACTTTTTGTTGTCGTTACTCTACAAAAAAATTTAGTGGTAACAGTCTTTAAATATTAAACAGATTTTTATTTTTTGACTGAAAAGTATTTGGGCCGATTTTAAACTTCAGTCAGTGTTCTTGTTTTTAATAATGGTTTCAAGAGAAACTTGTAGCTATTTGCTACTTGAGTTTTCTATTCAAAATAGGCATTGCTTTCTTTCTATATCTCGGGAAGATAATCTATCCTTGCTTTTTAAAAATATATTATTATAATTGCTTGTTCTTGTCTTCAAAATATAATGGTTAACGAAAGGTTTGAACTCTTTTAATGATATCATTTGCTTATTAAAAGTATATTTTTTCGACTTTTTTTTTCTTCTTTGATATTTTTAAAAACAAAAATGTTTTATTCTTATAAAGATTGCTCGTTGAATTAGAAACTCAGAATGAAACTGGGAATAACTTAATAAAAAAAAAAAACAAAACATTATAAATATCTAACTAACTAACTCCCTGGCACTTCAGTCCATGTTGGACCATGGCCGTCTGCCTACTGGCAGATTCTGAAACAAGAGATGTTTTCTTTTACGGGGTAAGGTTGTCAACCCTATATATATAATAAGCAAAAAATATATAACATCAAATCATGTTTATCGAAATAAATAGTATATTAATTTAGATTGTAAAATAATTCATTAGTAGACTGAGTAATCACCAATAGATTGCCTTGTAATTTGTTGCATTATTTATTAATGTAGGTAAAAGTGGGTCATTTATAGTTTAGAAATGCAATAAAAACCACTTCATGTCTTTCTCAAATGACTTCATTAAAAGTAGATAAGTGAAAAAATAATCGTTGTTTTAACATATGTTAAACTTAATTTTATCGCAACGTTTTTCGTTTTTAATGCAACTGAAGTAAAAATCATTTAATCTTTAATAACATATATTGTTTAAAGTTAATATAATTTATTTCATTAACATTAATGACTTCACACTATATAGAATACGATTCATCGAAAACATTCAATCCATTCCTGCATTTAGAAACAAAAATTGATCAGTCAATAAAAAAAAATATGCGGTATTTACACTCTTATACAATTTAAATAAACTTATATGTATTAAAAAAATTATCATCAAAAAAAAAAAAGTTATGTTACAATATTTTCTTCTAATGCTTGAGAAACTTTAGTGTAACTTTATAACTTTAGTATATGGGATCTTTTATAAAATTCAAATATCTATTCAACATTTTTTTTTTTTCTAGAATTTTTAGCCCAAATTATTTCTTCCATGTGCTTTATATATTGATAAGGCTATTTTAAACAAATTCAGAGGGTATCGTTTTATACTGAAATAACTTTGTAAATTTCATGTTTGATTTTTAGATCATGTATATTTATAGTATGTATATGCATACATGTATTCGTGGTATTTCATTTTTAGATCATATGTAATACATTCGTCATATATATTCGTAATATGAATTTAGTATTAAAGCTGCATTCAACGACAACATTTTATGAATTCTATTCCTTGTATAGTCTATCTATATATAAGGGACCGTGGCCTACTCTATTTTTTAACCAAATCAAGGATCTTTTTGCTGTGAATTTTTGCTTTTTTTTCTACTGATTAGACTTAGGGTCATACAAAAATATTTTGTAGTTCGAATACAATGCACTTTTTCCTGCGTCTTTCACCTGCATTAAAAATCTTGAGCGAGGTTCTATAGGAACAAATTTTTGTGGAAGGATTTATCTGAATCTTTACTATTTAAAACTTTGTTTTATTATTCCAATCCTTTACAAAAGCCATCAGTCTTATTGTGTTTTAGGTTGATTTCCTTCAACTTCCCGCATTAAAAAGCTTCAGCTAGGTGCCTTGTGAACAAATTTCGTAGTATGAATACAATGTTCTTCTTCCTATGTCAGTCATCCACATTAAAAGTCTTCAGCGAACTGCCCAATGAACAAATTTTTCTGGAAGGATTTATCTGAATCTTTGCTATTTTAAAACTTTGTTTTATTATTCCAATCCTTTACAAAAGCCACCAGTCTTATTGTGTTTTAGGTTGATTTTCTTCGACTTCCCTTTACGCCCAGCCATCATCATTTTATTGCGTATCTGTTGCGCAACACTGGGAAGTACTATTGTTGAGGTGCAAAAGCCATTTGTGTCTGGCCTTTCCCCCAGCCGGCTGATATCAACATCCGTCGGTCTGGCACAGCCAAGATAATAATATGAAATCCGAAGTAAAAAAAAAAAAATAAATAAATAAATAAAAAAAAAAAGAGCGGGAGGACATATCACTCAAGGCCTTGAGCATGCTGCTATGCTTCGGTTGTCACACTCTCACCTTCACTTTTCGCTGACAAGTTCCCCACCACCCTGCCTCTAACAAGTGGGGAAGAAGTTGAAATTGTTCTGTCAATTTTCCCGCTGAGAAACATGTCTGGCGTAGACACCCATTTCTTCTTTTGGTGGAGTAAAGAAGCCACTGACTCCCTTGGGTTCAACCCTAAAAATAATCGCAACGTTTGACGGGAATATTAAAATTGTTTCGCTGTGAAATTTCTGTTTCTTTCGTGAGGGCGGGAATCCGAGTGGATGAGAGCATCATTGTATTATTTTTTTTTTTTTTTTTGTCCCAAGATGGGACTAGTTGGACTTTGTTGTAGTATTATTATTATTATTACTTTCACAGTAAGTATTATTACCTTTAGATCTCTCGTCTTTAGAAACTACTGGGGGAGAAGGGGTTGGAAAGCGACAATTTAAGAAGGTTACCACTTTTTAGAGTGGCTGAAATAAGGAAAAAAAAAGCATTCGAATTAAACGAGGTGTTTATGCGAGGATCATGCACAAACTGTAAACTGTAGCTTCTAAATCATCGGGTCCAGCTTGAATGAAATTGTAAAATTTTGCATTCGATCAATCGGCAAAAAAAAAAAAATATACGTAAAATTACAAAATTACACTTTGTAGTTCATCCCCAATGTAGTTTATACCGGCTTCGGCATAATTCATTTTCTGGAATCATAATATTTGTTTTCCATAGTCACAAATGTTGTATATGTTTTACATTTTCCGCATACTACTTTTGGCACAGTAGTGTACTTTTCGGGCAAGTATTTTTAATTTCGTGCTTATATTGAGATTTTGTGTTTATAAAAATATCTAACCAAAACATGTCACGAGTTACATTGCATCTAATTGCATTTACTTTTTAACGCATTTTTAACAACTTTTTAATATACGTATTTTTAGTATTTTCCTGCCAGAACTATATCAATTTGTCACACTCTTTAAAAATATGTTCACAATAAAGATAAAATTTTATCATTTTGTTTTTCTCATTATTAACGTGACTAAAGTATGTGAACCATAGAGTGAGTATGTTATTGCGAGACATACTTAAATGTAATTATAAATGGGGATGATGCTAACCTTTTGGATTAACTTCTTCAGTATGGTAATATAAAAAAAATGGGGAATACACAAATTGAAATCATTAAATTAAATCTTATTTTATGTCAACAGACATTCAGAAAATAAGAAAAAAAAAAATGATCAACTGTAATTGAAACTCACCACAAAATACTCTCCATACATGTCTCCATTAAAATTTAAAAAAAAAAAAAAGAATAATAAAATTAGATATTGTACATTTTTTTTCTAAATAAATAACTATTGGCTAGAAATATACTTTACTGGATATTTATTAAATGACATCTTTTCATTAATTTCAACATGCTTGGCATATAAAAAAATATTGTTACATTTCCACTTGTCTACTACGAAAGCGAATGAAATATGAAGAATAATCTTGTTTTTCCATTTTCTGGATGTTTTTCCCCTTCTAAATTTTAAAATATTTCATTATAGCTTTTTTTCATTTATCCAACAAATTTTCTATTAATTTAATTACAAGGAAAACGAAATTGCACATATGTTGATAGCTCTTTAAGGACATTGAATCAACACTACGTGTTTGCCACCATCATGCCAGACCTAACATCTATTGAAGACAATATTTTATTTAGCAAAACTCCAATATGCAGTAAGAAAAATTAAATCCATTATTTGTTCCCCATGAAAGTTATTCTTACCTAAAAAAAGAAAGGAACCTTTTATTTGACTATCGACTCCTTATAAGAACAGCTCTTAAATAAATGCACTTGTTAGGTAACATAGTGAGGCTCATCTATTGCTTTGAGTTGGACTAAGTACGTGCTATTTCTTCTGTTGAGATTTCCATAGTGTTAATGAAGTACTGCAATCAGTGAAAGTGTATCGGATTGTGAACGGGCTATTGATTCTAGTAGTTAGTCCAGGCTCTTTTTCCTGTTTGATGGTATCATTGCGCTATTTGTTCTTTTCCGTTAGATAGGAGTTGAAATGGCCGCTGGCTTTTTCGCTAAATTTCTTTAGGGATTTCAGCTGCTTTTCATTTGTTTTATTTACTCGCAGCATATTTAACCTACAGAACTTATTTAATCTGAAATTTCTGCCATAGTTCTTTCTTCTTATGTCTTCTGAAAGAAAGAAATGCACACGATATATTTGTTTAAGTTGCATTTATGAGCCAGAAAGGATGTTTTCTATATCGGCTTTTTTCTAGCTAATGAAAGGAGACTGTTTTTACAATCCTCAGTTTCTATGTAACCCTGGAGGTGACTTTTTTTTTGCGATATCGGTTTATTTTGATATTTGCAGAAGAGATTTATTCTACATTTTTTCCGAGTCGAATTATTCCTCCTAGCTATTCTTATACATTGTTCTGCTTATAATGATATTGCCCGTGCAGAAAGTTTATTGAATTTACAATTTAATAAAAAGATTGCCTTTTGGATACTCTGTAGATATCTTTCAATCGATTCTTATTTTAACTCCATTATATTGAATATTCACAGGAAAATATCAAACTCCATTTTTGTTAACTCCAAAATATTTAACTCCATTTTTGAATATTCACAGGAAAATATCAAACTATTCTTTTCCATATCTATCCGATTGTTGACAAGTAATTTCTTATGACCCAACTAAAGCCTTTGTATTTTCAAAATAATGCTGGTAAATACATTATCCTTCAGCATTTTACAATATATTATTCATATTGTTGTTGAAATTTTAATTTCACTTTTATACAAATCACTTAATATTTTATTAATGGAAAATAGCATGTAGTTTATCAAAATTTTACGTGACACTTTCCGCTGTAGACATTTGCTTTTATTTTTATGTATAAACCAATCATATTATTTAGGTTAAAGATATAACTGAGAACTTCTCTATTCTTTTTATGACTTCCAAAGTATGCATCCGAGTTTGCTTCAAATTCCTCCTGTATTCTTAAGTATAACGCCATGAATATTCTATAAAGCATATTTGATTAGGTGAAAAAGAAATCAGACTTTGAATTAAGTAGAAATTTAGATGCTCAAATATATATTATAATTGCTAGTTAAATAATAATATATATTCTTCTTAAGCTCCACAGTCGATTTCCGGAAAAGGTTGGCTGAGTCATCTTCCACCAGCTTAACCTATCTGACGCTAAAATCCCCCATCTATAAACATCAACGTTCCCTTACCACTTTTCCAGATTGTCCAGCCATCTCCTACGGTGTCTTTCCTTTTTTTTTCTTCTGGCTTTTGCAACATTATTTTGTTCATTGGGTTTTCATCTTCGTACTTGTATATATATGGCCAAGCCATATAGCCATTATTTGAGAGCCTTTAATTACTTTTACTATGTTTGGTTCACTAAATTTTGGTTGTAATTCATATATCGAATATTAAATTTTGGTTGTAATTCATATATTGAATATTAAATTTTGGTTGTAGTAATTCATATATCGAATATTAAATTTTGGTTGTAATTCATATATTGAATATTTAAATTTTGGTTGTAATTCATATATTGAATATTAAATCTTGGTTGTAATTCATATATTGAATATTAAATTTTGGTTGTAATTCATATATTCAATATTAAATTTTGGTTGTAATTCATATATCGAATATTAAATTTTGGTCGTAACTCATATATTGATTATTAAATTTTTGTTGTAGTAATTCATATATCGAATATTAAATTTTGGTTGTTATTTATATATTGAATATTTAAATTTTGGTTGTAGTAATTCATATATTGAATATTTAAATTTTGGTTGTAGTAATTCATATATCGAATATTAAATTTTGGTTGTAATCCATATATTGATTATTAAATTTATGTTGTAATTCATATATTGAATATTAAATTTTGGTTGTAATTTATATATTCAATATTAAATTTTTGTTGTAATTCAATATTATATCTTATTCTCCAAAATAATATATATTACATAACTTAAATATGAATGGTAATCAATTAGAGTTACTTTCCCACATTTGTGTCCTAAATAATTCACTAAGATGTAATTAATTTCCGTTTATATCACGTAAAGAACAAATTAAAAATCACTTTATTTTAATAGACCAGTATTAGATGCTACTTTTCTGGTTGTGCTTTTGCATGTAAATGAAACACACACACTATATATATATAATATAAGTTAGAATTATCCAATTCTTAATCTTTCTACATTTATTTCTTCTTTGTAAGCATTTTTATTCGCATTTCTTTTTTGGTGGTAATCGTTGGATCATAATCTGGCCGTTCATCAGTTTTCTCGTCCTTTTTTCTTTTCACCTCTGTCTTTGCAAAGGATTTTAATCCATCACTTGTGGAGAATGATGGATAACTAGTGCCAGTTTACTCTGCATCAAATCTAATTTAAAATAGTTCAACCCAAACTCTTTTTCAGACAATATTCTTGAAAGTGATGAAAAGCTTTCATAGAACTCGTCTTCGCTGCTTCCAATTGTTTTCCATTTTTCTTCAGATATTTTATGAGTTAATGGATAAAAAGGTTATTTTTATTTTTGAGTCATAATTATTCATTAGGGAGAGGATTAATTCATGAACAATACTATTTAAATAAAAATCTTTTTTAGGATAAAAAGGTTATTTTTATTTTTGAGTCACAATTATTCGTTAGCGAAAGGATTAATTCATGTAATATAGTTTTGAAATAATAAATGTTTTTAAAGATATTTTATGGGAGAGGATTAATTCATGAACAATACTATTTAAATAAAAATCTTTTTAGGATAAAAATTCATTATTTTTAGTTTTGAAGTAAACAATTATTTTGAGATATTTTAATTCATGTAATATAGTTTTGAAATAATAAATGTTTTTAAAGATATTTTATGGGAGAGGATTAATTCATGAACAATACTATTTAAATAAAAATCTTTTTAGGATAAAAAGGTTATTTTTATTTTGAGTCACAATTATTCGTTAGCGAAAGATTAATTCATGTAATATAGTTTTGAAATAATAAATGTTTTTTAAAGATATTTTATGAGTTAATGGATAAAAAGGTTATTATTTTAATTTTGAGTCATAATTATTCGTTAGTGATAGGATTAATTCATGTAATATAGTTTTGAAATAAAAAACGTTTTTTGAGATATTTTATGAGTTAATGGATAAGAGGGTTATTTTTATTTTAATTTTTGAGTCACAATTATTCGTTAGTGAAAGGATTAATTCATGTACAATACTTTTAAAATAAAAAATCGTTTTTTTAAGAAATTTTAGGAGTTAATGGATAAAACGGTTATTTTTATTTTGAGTCATAATTATTCGTTAGTGAAAGGATTAATTCATGTACAATACTTTTGTAATAAAAATCGTTTAATTAAGACAAGAATCTAGAAATTTTCTATTAAAATCAAAGATTATATTTTATATTCTGGGTAACAAAAAATTTCTATAAATCTTTTTAATTTCAAGAATGGCAACATTCTTTTTTGGAATACTTTTGTAAAAGACGATATTGATTGGTTAAATATTATATAATTACAACAATAAACAACTTTAAAAGTTTGTTTAAATTTATAAAATGAATTTTAAATAAATCGTTTCATAACCTGCAAATGTACATTGTTAATTTCATGGTAAACTGATATAAGAATGAATCTTTCTGATCTTGTTTGAAAGTTTTAGATTAAATTGAAGTATGAATACAAAAGAATTTTTTATTCTGTATGGAACAGCTTACCATCTAATGCACCGTTCTTGCAAAAGACATTTGTGAAATCTGAAACAGTGAATTCTACTTAAGTATACAATTATTAACTTAAAATGTATTGAAATTCTATGTGCTTTCAACAGAAAATCTTCACATCTGCATCGATCTTTCAACAGATGTTTGCTAAATTTCTTAAAAGTGAATCCATAATAAGCAGATTGAACGATTGAAAATCAATAATACAGACAATATAGATGAAATATTTTACAATTGTTTTGTCAATACATGCAAATTAGAAATTATTTACAAATTAAAATAATCAAATGCTTCGATACATAAACTTACTCAAATTCTGATCTCATTCACACATACATTCTCATTAGTAATGTAAAATTAATATAATTCAAAATTTATGAATGGGCTTTAACAACCTATAATTTCTTTAATTGATTGAGCCAGTGATACGTAAGATTAATCTAGTTTTGTAATTTTTCATGTATTACATTGAACTGCAATTAATGATTTCAACGACAATTTTTATATACATCGATAAAAGTTCAGTTCAGGTATGTTAAAATCCCTTTGCATTTCAGAAAATAACTATTTCTTACCCATAAGACCATTCTAACTGCAAAAAAAAAAAAAAAAACATTTGTTGCATACGATTGCACTCCGTTAAGACATTGGCTGTCCAAAACAGCAAATTCTGAAGCTCATTTATCTTTGGTAAAGGAAATGGTTCCCCAGAGGAACATGATAACAAATGGGACTGTTTTCTTTAACCCACAAGATTACACGATTCCACTTTCTAGCTCTACAAGTTCAATACTAGAAAGTAGTTCTTGAACAGATTTTAAACCTCGTAATATATAGCTTCATCTCGCATTTATACCATGTCTTTTAAAATGAAACATTCTTTGTCACTCTCTAATAATTTAGTTCGAAATTTTAAATTATTTATTGCATTGTTTATTTTTTAAATAGCATGAAAGTAGCACTTTTAACTGTGATTGATATGTTTATTTAAATAAATAACTCCTGATATATTTTGTTTGATGTTTAGAAAAGCATCATAATCCAAAAATTACTATTAGTCTTATTTGAGAAAATAACTATTTCTTATCCATAAGACCATTCAAACTGCAAAAATCCAAACATTTGTTGCATACCATTGCACTCCGTCAAGGCATTGGTTGTCCAAAACAGCAAATTCTGGAGCTCATTTATCTTTGGTAAAGGAAATGGTTCCCCAGAGGAACAAGATAACAAATGGGACTGTTTTCTTTAACCCACAAGATTACACGATTCCACTTTCTAGCACTACAAGTTCAATAACAGAAAGTAGCTCTTGAACAGATTTTAAACCTCGTAATATATAGCCTCATCTCGCATCTATGCCATGTCTTTTTAAAATGAAACGTTCATTGTCAAACTCTAACAGTTTAGTTTGAAATTTTAAATTATTTATTGTATTGTTTATTTTTTTTAAGGCATGAAAATAGCATCTTTTAACTTCCGTCTGGGATTGACATGTTTATTTAAATAAATAACCCGTGATATATTTTGCTTGATATTTAGAAAAATATCATAATTCAAAATTTAGAAATGTGTATTCCCTTTACCTCATAATTTTTTTTTTTTTTTTTTTTTTTTACTTTTTTCTTTTCGCGATATTTTAACTGGACAAAGACCGTTTTTGGATCTGATGACCGAGTGTTTAGCGCTGTGGTGCTCGTTGTGGTGCTCCACGTTAAACTGTCCCGGTCTAACTAGCCCAAAATGTGCAAAAAATGACCGTAGAGCGACAAACCAAACCTGTCTGGAAATATGCCAGTAGGCAGACGGTCTTGGTCCAACATGGGATTGTCACGCCAATGAAGAAAAATAGCCGTCTTTACGACGACGTATGTACGATAAACAATTACTATACTTACTTAGGTAATAAACAAACATTACAAATTCGAGTTAATTTAAAATTCTGTTCTTTATCAAAAAAAAAATTTTTTTTTTAAATTTGTTTCGATTTTTACTTCAATAAGAGTAAAATAATACATTTTCAATATAAAATATTTCAAATTATTTATCAGACTTACTTTACATGACTTATTTTTATTATTAAGATATATAATAAGAATATCTCGATATATTCATCTTAACTACGTAAAAATTCTTTAAATATTTATTTAAAATATTTAATACAGTATATTCGATTTAAGTTCCAAGTTACACACTGTAACTGTATCTTCTTTTAATTATTTTGATTCTCGCTTTCAAAAGAAGGCGAAAAAAAATAAAGAATGTTAGAGAACAAATACGAAAAGTGCTACTTTCGGCTGAAACTTGAAGAAAAAAGGTTATTTGCCTTTCATTGGATTTGAGTTTCTTTTAGAACCGTGCTGTCAATGTTATTTTTGTGAACGTGTGCTGGAATGAATATATGCAATGGGAATTAGTTTGATTGTTATTCCAATTCCTTCTTTTGCTATTCAATGACTTCCCAAATCGATTACAGAATCCTTGACTCAGTTCAATTCAAAGAAAAGAACGGTTTCGAACGTTTAAAAAAAAAGAAAAGAGAATGTTGGGGAGGGACTGATCTTGGTGACAATGTTAAAACTCTTGCAAGTGGCTTATGTTAAAGAGGATAATATTATGCAATTCTTTTTGTGTAAAAAAAAAAGTACTTCTTAGCGCTTTGAAAAGAACTAGTGCTGTTAAAAAAATTTATTCAGGTGTCAAATTTATTTATTCATTTATTCTTTTAGTTCAGCTTTCAATTGAAACGTCGTCGTTACATGTGCATTTTAAGATAAGAGCTTTTTTGCATAGCAGCTTTTATTAAGAAATTGTTATCCTTACTGTATTTGGTGAATCAGTCCAGGTTTTAAATTGTTGAGGCTCGTTATTAATATACTTTGTTAAAGATGGCTTGATTTATTTGAACTGAGTTGAAGCTGAAATTAGTTATAAAATATATATATATATATATATATATACACATAATAGAAAATCATCACAATAGAAAATAACCTATCTATCATAATAGAAAATCATCACAATAGAAAATAACCTATCTATCATAATAGAAAATCATCACAATAGAAAATAACCTATCTCTCATAATAGAAAATAACCTATCTATCATAATAGAAAATCATCACAATAGAAAATAACCTATCTATCATAATAGAAAATAACAAATCTATCATAATAGAAAATAACATATCCAACGTTGCCAAAATGTTACTTATTTAGTTATTTTGAAGTTGCATATCCGACAGCAATATCATTCAAGGTTTTTTTATTGTCATCCAATATTTTAAAAATAAATTTGCATTCCAAAAAATAAGAAGCAAGTACAGTTCGTTTTTACTTTTCGAAACTTTTATCATATTATAAGAAAGCATTATTTTAAGTTTATCTTATGCAAAACAAAATTCTTCAGTACAGAACACACAATTCTTCATTGGTGCTACAGCCCCATGGTGGACCAAGGCCGTTTCGCCAGATTCGAAACATAAGATTTCTTCTTTTTAAGTCTCCGAGCGCCAGAACTCTAGACACTTGGCCATTCAGACCCCACTACAAGCATCAGACCTGTGCCCAAAACCTGTGTCACCGAGCGCCAGACACTCGCCCATCAGGCCCCATATAAAAGGCTTGGCAATTCTAATTAAGAGTCGAACAGTAATTTAAAATTTCTGTTGAGTTAACTACACTGTTCTTTAACGGAATAATAAAAGTGAGTTCATAATATATTGTAGAATCATTAGCACTGTTCTGTATTTCCAAGATATTCGATAACTCTAATTTGTGTTGAATTACAATTATAAATCTATGGCAGTGAGTTTCGCACACATCTTTTAGCGTGTCAACAAATGACAACTTATCATATTCTACACCCAATCAATCAATTAATGAATGGAAACAATCTTGATTGCTGTGAGGTTGGTTTGGTAATGGCTTTATTTGATGCCTTTTCGATAAAGATCATTAGCGGACTAAATTCTGATCGAAATTCGATCCCATTCTCCATTCAGTCCAAGTTAATGACTTTGTAAAGATGCTTCTCTCTATTCTTGTTGAAGTACAATATTTTAAATATCTGAACTTAGAAACGAAATTAACATTTCATCGATAATCATTAAGCATTTTTGTCACAAACAAGAATAAGTTGGCTATCCAAATTTAATTTTTGTGTTGAAAAAAATCTGTTTAATATATTATAAAATCATGATATGAACTTATAAGAAAGAATTCATGTAGTATAATAGATGTAGTTTTTGAAGAATTGATTGTTTAGAATCATTATCATCTTCGTTGTCAGATAAAATGTATAGGATGGAAAGGACCTGGATATTTCTGCAAAGCGAAGTTGTGAAGCTTCTCAAATTGGCAAATTTTGTAAAAATTCTTCAACACGTTCATACATAAAGAGAGTAATAAATGCTTTTTTTTTTAGATTATAGGCATCTGATATTTAAGCGCTCCGATATAATATTATATGCTGTTATAGTTTACATAATATTAAAGCGCGCCGTATTATTTTCATTAATAGGCTCAATTCAAAACTGCTAATAATGTTCGCCTCTCTGAAATAACATTTTTCATTTTTTTCTATTCCCCCTCCACAGTATGGTGAATATCAGAGAGATTTTAATGTTATAAAGGGAAAATAATAATAAATATTTGATTTGCATGATTGAATATCATATCATAAAACTTAATTGCTATTTTGAGTAAGTTTTTGGAAAAGTTTTTGTTGATACTTTTCTAAAAATAAAGCCGCAAACGCTACTGTAAGTACTTCTTATAACTGATTTGGCTTGCTATATATTTATATTTCATGTATTAAATTATCTTTTAATGCATTTAATTCAACTTTATCTCTATACAATCAACTTCCTTTTCTAAACGCTATTCATGCAAAATGTTAACCATCAGAACTTCTACTGAACCTTAAAAGTAGTTATGTGTGTTTGAATCCAAAACATTACAATACTTTGTTTTTTAATATCCTAAGATAATTAAATATTCCATTACTAATATTGGAAAATTCTCAATACATAAATTAATGTTTTTATTTTATTTTCGAAAGTACTTTTCTGATTTTTTTAAAAAATTAATCGGTTGCCATTAATGCCATTTTAAGAGTATTAAACGGCTGATTATATTTTTCCTTACTGAAGGCCATGAAACAATTTAATTTAATTAATGTTATTATTCATGTTCTGCATTATAATGTAAAAAAAAATGAAATGAATGTTTTTGTTGTTTCGAAATAGATATGGATATTTTCTGTACTTTTTTCCCAACAAAATTTTGTTCTGTTTTTATCATATTGTATCATATTCGAACTAATATTCATTTAGTGTCCATAAAAGAATATATATAAATATTTATAGTGAAATGGATACAAACACGCAGAAGATATTTTATTTCTTTCAATGTTTGCTGCAGATGGAAGAATGTGTTTCGCTTGAATAAAAAAAAAAAAAAAAATTGCATCCCTTTTTACTGCGGTTCTGATTATTTTTTAATTTATTACTTGTAAGAAAGTGAAAAAAAAATCGGAAGTGCTTAGAGAGAGAATATAAATGTACTTTAATTGTAAGAGAGAGAGAGGAAAAAACGAAGAGGAAATCGTTTCTTTTGTCATCCTGTGAAAAAAGCGGAAGAAAAAAAGAAAAGAAAAGAAAACGAAGAAGACTTACCCAGAGAATCAGATAACTTTAATTTCAGGTGATTTGGGCATTTACTCTATAGTCCATGCAATTTCATCAATTTGTTCACTTTCTGTTAGTCATAGATTGAAGAGAGTTTACGATTATCTAAATTACGTATTTCGTAACAAACTGCACGAAGAAATTGAAGAACCTTATCACACAGGTTAATATAGATCCACACTGAGTTTGGTTTGTCGCTCTACGGTCATTTTGTGCACACTTTAGGCTAATTAGACGGGGGACCTACAGTTAGATCCACACTGATTTAAGATAGACTACATGTATAGACTTACTGCATACTACGTAGATTCACATGCCACTTACTACATAGATCTCTGAAAGCTAATAAACTTCGTTTCACACTTACATGTTGTCGATAGAAAGTATGTGCAGAATCTAAATATAGAATGTATTAAGACCAAATCTAGGAAATAACTTCTTATCCTTAGGTTTCCTATATTGGAATTAATAGCTGATCAGATTGACGGTAGGTGGCGTTACTCATATTTATGAAGATCCTTCCAAGAATCTCACAATAACTGCGGCTGCGAAAGTGTTAAGATCTAATCTTAGTCTGTAAATATATATTAATAACTATAACTTCAGTAAATAGTTGATAGAAATACAACATCGATGTTGCCCAAATTCTTGTTTTTCTTATCAACAAGATTTTTCATAATCAACAACAGAGAAAGTGACGACGTAAAAATAATGAACCACCATTTGAAGCAAATTTATCAGAAAAATGCTGCCATGTTCTATTTACACGTAGCAAATGACATTAGGAAGTAGCGACAAAATATCCAAGAAAAGTATTCTATCCAAGATACACTACGAAGAAGACCAGATTCTTTTTCAAGTTTGTTCTACAAAACAAAGCAACCAATATTAAGCGAAAACTAATAAAATATTTCAGTTTGGTGCTTCCGGATTCTGGATTGAATATGTTTTTTTTAATTCTGACAGTAAGAGTTAAATATGTTTCTGTGACCTAACTTTGGTGATACATTTTCTTAACTTTTTGCATTATGGTTTCTAGTTTTCTTCAAAATTAATTGTTGAGAATTACAGTACAGTCTTAAATCTACATTATAGATATAAAAGTAACTCTACAAAAGAAATCAACATTATCTTAAAGTCTATAGAAATAATGACAAACGTCAAAGTTGTGTATGAAATATATGTGTAAAAAAAATAAGTTATTTAACTGCTATAGCTGAAAAATGATACTAAAATGTTTACATATGTAATTCATTTTTCTTTCAAACAGGAAATATTATTAACTGTGAATTATTACAACACTCTGATGCTATAGTGGTAAAATAAAGTTTCGGACAAATTACAATAATAAAGAATCGTAGCTCTATTCAGAATAGAATTAAATTTTCAATGTGATTTCATTTTTTTGAACCCTTGAAATGGGAGAGAGATTTACATTAAAATTTTAAAATTGTGCT
The DNA here is from genome assembly GCA_021605095.1 of Caerostris extrusa. Classification (NCBI taxonomy): domain Eukaryota; kingdom Metazoa; phylum Arthropoda; class Arachnida; order Araneae; family Araneidae; genus Caerostris; species Caerostris extrusa. Next base: position 23,440 of record BPLR01001888.1, read on the forward strand.
TTACTGTAGACATAATTCAACGAAACATATTTTAAAAATACTTAAATCTTTTTATGTCAGGAAAAAACCCGTTCACTTTTCTAACACTTACTTTCGCTAAAAAGGAAGGGGGAATTGTTGGTTTTAAGAAAAAAGGAAGCTTTGTAGCGATTTTCGAACGCCCAGTTGAGTGCTAACTGGAATGAAAAGAAATCTGTAAATTTCTCATCCTATGCAAAATGCGGTCGACCGACCGGATGCATAAATCAGGCGATTGCAACAGAAACGCCCTGAACCGGGTTGTCCCTCCTGCGGGGCTCAGGCCAAGGCCTAGACTTCACAAAAATGACGTCATCCTTGTTTTCCCTCCCCCTCCCCCTACAATATTACTTCACAACAGTGACATTTTGATTCCATGTCTCTGCTAGAAGGCCATAGTTTGCTGCCTATTTAACTTGGGTTTTTTAATTATCCATCTCGAAGACTGTTTAAGAAACACAGATACTGGGATACAATGTTACTTCATTGTATGGCAGTGATATTTTGATTCCATGTCTCTCTGCTAGAAGGCCATAGTTTGCTGCCTATTTAACTTGGGAGTTTTAATTATCCATCTCGAAAACTGTTTAAGAAACACAGATACTGGGATACAATGTTACTTCATTGCATGGCAGTGATATTTTGATTCCATGTCTCTGCTAGAAGGCCATAGTTTGCTGCCTATTTAACTTGGGTGTTTTAATTATCCATCACGAAGACTGTTTAAGAAATACAGATACTGGGATACAATGTTACTTCATTGCATGGCAGTGATATTTTGATTCCATGTCTTAGTGAGTACAAGGTTACGGTTAGAAGATTATTTTGTAACTTTTATATTCATTTGCTTGTTCCACTTTTTTAAAATATTTGCTTAATTTCAGTGAAGTTGAAATTAGAGGTCAATTGCATGTTTCTGTATACGTATTCACTAGGTATTTTAATTATCTGTCTTCGAGGCGCATACCAGATTCTCTCCCCCCCCATCCCCCTTTTCCCATTTGTTTACAAGCTACTTCAAAGTTGGGTGAAAAAAAAAAAAAAAAGGTGTCTTAGATGGTTCAGATATTCATCCAGATATTTTAAAACTCCATAAAACGCAAAATAATTAATAGAGTGCTTAAAAAATATGCTTAATTCTTTAAGAAAGATTTAACCGCAATGTAAAAGAAAAGAAATGGATTATTAATATTAATATTAAGGATACTAAATACCCAATAATCTCTAGAAAATGATAATTAATATTATTATTAAGCATACTAAATATCCAACAATCTCCAAAATGATAATTAATATTAATATCAAGGATATTAAATATCCAATTATCTCTAAGAAATGATAATTATTGATGCCCTTTTCTTTCTTTCTGATAAATCATATTAAAACGGAGCACCTATGAAATAACAATACAAGATATTTTTGTATCCTTACATTAATTCAATTTCTGAGAAAAATGAAAAATTTTTTGCTAGATTTTCAAAATACTTGTTTTTATTAAACTTATCCTATTCATAGATGCGTTTTTTAATCATTTTATTTCATTAGAATCTTTCAATTAAGATGTTGCGCATTATTGTGATTCCTTTGGAAGAAAGAAGACTATTATAGATATTAAGAGTTCTAATTCTATCTGCCAGCAGGCAGACTGTCTTCGCCCACCATGGGGCTGTTTCTCCAACTTTGAAGAAGAAGGGTTCTAATTCATAAATTTTAATGCTTTCAATTACGAATTGTTTGATAGCTCAATTTTTTATTTTAAAACTTTTTAGACACTTACGAAACCAAATATTTTATGCATATTGATAATAATTTAACTATTTTATTTAAACGATGTATTATGTACAGTTTACTGGATTCTACAATTACTGGACGATTACAGTTTATTCTGTATTCTACGATTATAGTTTACTGGATTTGCCATTATATAATTTATCTTCATGAAATACATACAAAACCAAGTGCAGCAATTTAAGATTTCGTTTAACACCATTTCTACCTGCATGTACATTTATGTTATATAATTACTTTTGCGCACTTTAGATTAATTATACCGGGAACTATAGTTTAACATGGATTCCAAACCACTAAAGAGTATTTATGCCACAGCCAAGATTTTAACCTGAAGCCTGTGATACCAAAGACCAGAGCCCTAAATTGGCCATCAGGTCGCTTTAATTATATTGGTTTTGAATTTACTAACGGAATTGCAAATTTCTTCACTTGTGTTTCTCAAAAGATTTTTAAATGTGTGTTTCATTTACTGCATAGTTTGTAGATGGTTGTCGAAATATGAACAATACAATATCGATATCATTATTAACTAGTATATATTAATCAGTTTTAAAATATTTTGTGTTGCCTTGAAAAATTGTTATATAGTAGGAAGACTTTATGTGAAAGATTTTTTTGGAATGATTGAAGTTTCGATTATTAATGTAGTAAAAACTGAATACTTGAAAGAGATGTATCGAAAATTTGAAATAGTCCAGAATTTTGCCGACTTAGCAGAAAAATCCGATTTTAGTACATTTGTGATAAAATCAGTACAGGACCTAATGCTTACTCTTTAAACACAGGGCACGTTTTTGCATATAGTGGACGTCTGGAAACCCTATTCCACCCCGAAATTGCATAAAAGAAGACCTCTAAAATTGGCGAACTTTGCACGATAGTGATATTGGGGGTGGAGGCAGAGTGTATTCCCCATGGGGAGTTGACAACGATGTGGAAGGAGGTCTCAGATAATCTCGTCCGAGGCCTGGGTCATAAATATCGTTTGGCCGGACGATATTTTATGTATCGCATCCCCCAGATGTCGTTTTTTCCTAAACAGCTCGTGACTCATTTAGAACACGAGGGCTTAAGAGCAAGGGGATATGAAGAAAAATGAAAGCAAAATAACCATTATTTTCTTTTCTTTTCGAGAAAAAGAAGCTGAGACATCACGGAGAAAAAGCTAGGAAACGCTGGAGATACGTGATAAAACTGCCTTAACAGGTTTTTCTTGCTTTTTGTGCATAATTAATTGCAGGAATGGTTCCATGCTAGGAAAGGAAAAAAAAAAAAAAAATCCTGTACGCGAAGAGAGGTACTAAATAGGAAGAAGAGAAAAGCGTTCACCCCCAACTGCGAAAATAAAAATATCGCACCCCATTATCTGGCATCCATCCCCCTTTTTCTCATTTTCCAGAGCATTGGACTGCTCCACCGTTTCGTCTAATAATTCTTCTGTTCCCCAGAAATTTATGGGAATGCGAGCCCCGGCGAATATTAGCGCCATAAAAGAATAGAATTCTGCCTGCGGGGGTGGATCAAGGGAGGGGAAATCGTATGCTGGGAGAAAATGGGTCGGGACTGGTGAGAAGTTTTGGGTCGTGATGAATTGCAGAACCTAGCACAAAGGGAGAAGACTGTTAATGCCAGAGAGAATCCCCATAAATGTTGGGGTGGGTCCAGCAGTTCAGTTGCAGAACACTTTATATAAACATCGATAGCGATCGTGCCCCGGTCAATAGAACTTCAGCAAGCTTCTCAATCAAGTTGTTATTTTTGTAAATAAGAATGTTACACTGTCTGTTACATTTATCGCAGATAAGCACTATCTGAAATATTTGATGGTGTCGTTTAATTGCTATAGTTGCGAAATGCAAGACATTGTGACAACAAGGCACATGCAAATGCAAGACATTTCGAATTTTAATATACAATTCAACATTTAATATAAAAAAAACTTTATTGTCGTCAAAATAGAGAGTTTTTGAAATACTGTTATGGCAACACTGATTTGTTACATTAATTCTGCTAATTTAGTATGCTTATTTAAGTAATAAGCACATGCACAATTGCCATAGTTGCGAAATGCAAGACATTTCATCCAAATTTAAATTCATGCTATTTCAATATATAATTCAACATTTGATATAAAAAAACTATATTTGATTATCATATCGTTGTAATAGAGAGTTTTTTTGCAATAGTGGTATGGCAACACTGACTTATTATATTAATTCTGCCAATTTAGTATGTTTACTTTAATAAAAACTCATGAACAGTTAGGGATGTTTTTTAAAATTCAACGTTAGCGTTAGAGTAACGGTATGCAAATATTCTAGTGATTTAATCGTAATATGAACCTAATATTTTAATAATTTAATTACCATGAGAAAATGCTGAATTTTAATTAAATACAACGCCAGTCTTTTGTAATATATTGAAAGATCATTCATCAAGTTTAAAGCTGTTTTGTTTTGTTGAATTTATTTTTGTGATCGTGCTTCCTCTTACGCACTCTGGCGCCCAACGTGGAATCGCCCGTACTTGCACACTACAATCTGGCGCCCAACGTGGAGCCGCCCGTACTTGCACACTACATTTTGTATTAGCATGGCGTCATAGTTCATGTCACCAGAATTGATATCATTATAATTTATTCTTTTTTTCACGTGGTTAAATAATTGCAATTGCAATTTAATAAATTAAGACTGAACTGGATTGTAATTATTTAAATAGAATAAATAATAAATGAAATAACATTTCTTCGACCAAGTTCTTAACTATTTCTAATCACTTAAAGAAATTTCCAGCTGATAAATTTTTATTTATAGGAATTCATAAGTTATTTAAATATAAATAATATTGCGCATTCTGTAAACAACTATCTAATTTACATATCTTTTAATTTATTAATAATGAAATTCAAGCTATTTAATTTTTTTTTAAATGCTAAATTGAAATAGTTAATCAGAATTTACGTTTCTGAATAATTAATAAAGTTTATGGAAATTTAAAATGTTAATTTTATAAATAATAGTAGTAATAAAACTTCACTTCTTATATCTTTTAAAGCTAAAAATGTTTTCATTGTTCTGGAAATTCGATGCACGATATCGAATGGGATTCTCATCTTTCTGGAATATCCCATTCGTAGATTCTTGTTGAAAGAATCTTGGAAATATGATATAGATTATCGATTCTCCTCTGTAACTTTTTGGTGATAGTGAATCTAGAATCCATATTAAAATCGAGAAATTTTTGGCAGGTGCAAATCTATGTAACAATGTAAACGAAATGCATTTTTTTAAAAGAATGTAATAAATTTCTTCTGCATATTTCTATCTTAAATTTAAAACGAAATGTATATTTTGCTTTACTTTTTACCAGTAGAATTCTGGGTTTTAAGATCGATTTTTTTTTAATGAATTTATTTTCCTTTCCATCGTTTCTTGGATAGGTTTATCCAAAACAAAATTTCAAAAGCATTGATATATTTAGCAAATTTATCAACTATAGCGAATTTTCCATAGTGTAAACAATAAACATGTTGAATCACATGAATGTTCAATCACATGAGTGTTTCGTGAATTAAAAATTATATATCATATGACGTTTTTAAACTAAATTAGCATAAGATCTTTCTGCATTGCTGATTTAGATGTTCTACATATTGGTATTAGTACCATGTATCCGTAATAAGTAATCGAATCAAGTGCTGAAAATAAACACACCGAAAACTCAACGATCAAAATTTTAAAATTATAAAAACTATCTATCTTATGAATTTTTTTAAACAAAATTAACATAAGATTCCTGAGCATTGCTGATTTAGATGTTCACAGTAATGCTATTAGTACCATGTGAGTTCTCCGTAATAATAACCACGGGAATCAAGTGCTGAATATAAACACACTGAATCACATGAATGCTCAACCACAATTACAGTTTTATTTTTAAAATTTAAATACAAGTATTTGAAATTCTTGTTTTAAAATGCAAACATTTCAATTATTAAAAGTTAAATTACTTAAAATATATCTCTACTCTTTTCCTTGAATAATTCCTTTAATCTTATTTCCTCTAAAAGATACGTCCTCATCAAGTTAAAGCATTGACATCACCCCTTTTACTTGTACCAAGAAACTGCTATTTAGGGAAATTGAACACAAAGTTGCATTCTGTGAATTTCAGTCAAAAGAAACTAAGCCCGAAAGTCATTTTCGCTTACGCGAAATTGCTTTCAAGTCACAGAAATCGTGGAATTTTTTATTTTGTTGCTAAAAGATCTTGTATAAATCAATTAAATCTCAAGGTGAAAACTTTTCTCACAAAGACAGGATGATTCTAGTTCTTCTTTTCAGTTTCGATTTGAATTTTTAACACAATTTCAGACCATCAACAGCAAATGTTCTTATTCAAAAGCCCTCTTTGCCCCATGAAAAGACCCATCTTTTTGTCTTCTTTAAACTTAATAATCGTCCTGAGGTATACAGTACTTCATTTGAAGGATTAGCAATGCTTGTCGTCCTTTTAGACGGAAAACCCATTGATTGATTATTCCAAAGATTCTTCTCTGCCTTCGTTCTAGCAGTTAATCAATTTTACTCTTACTTTTTTTCCCCCTCTAGTTAGCGAGTAATTTAAATTTCTATTACGGAAATTGTAATCCCCAACGGGAAAGACTACTTTAATCCCTCTTCTAACGATTGTTTCGTTTTCTGTTTATTGATTTAACGGTTTTTTGAGAAAGCACAATGTTCACCTCGATTCTAATTAAAGAGTCATTATAGAAGGAAAGTTATTAATTTGGACGAGTGCATTGCTGCATGCTCGTTTGATAAGACCTCTTTGGAATCCCAAGCAGAGAAAAAGAATTTCAGCACAAACAACGTGGACTGTGTTCTGCCCTGTGTGTGAATCAGTAATTACTTTCAGGTCTCATTGTATTTGCACCTGCATGTGAACTTGACTCATGAAAATGATTCATATCTTAACAAGCGTGTTCATTATTCGTGCTTCGTTCTTTTCTGTTTATTTTTTTTATTGATACCGACATGAGTGGGGATAAATGACAATATTTATACGTTCTCGCATGATGCATTTTTGTGTGTGTTAATCATTTCCGTGTGTCCTGGGTGCGGTACATTGAAAACAATTTTAATGCGCTTCATATCATTCGAAATCTCTCTTTGTCATTTTCCATTTAATATCTCCATTAAGATACGTTTTCTCATTTAATATGTGTAATTTCATTTTTGCTTAACTTGCATCCGAGCTTAAACAATATTAACGTTTTTGTTTTCCTGTATGTTTGTTGTTCATACTAATTGTTGTCCTTTTCTTTTAATTTCCTTTTTTAATGCTTTTCATATCATTCGAAATCGCTCTTTGGAATTTTCCATTTAATGTGTTATCCAGCTACATTAGAACAAAAAAAAAAAAAAATCCATTTAATATCTCCACCAGGATACGTTTTCTCACATAATACCAGTAATTTAATTTTTTTCTGAACTTGCATCCGAGCTGAAACGATATTAAAGTTTTTGTTTTCCTGTATGTTTGCTGTTTGTTGTTCATACGAATTGTTGTCTTTTTCTTTTTGTTTTTCGTTTTTAATGCTTTTCATATCATTCGAAATCGCTCTTTGGAATTTTCCATTTTATATCTCCACCAGGATAGGTTTTCTCACTTAGTATGTGAAATTTAATTTTTGCTTAACTTGCATCCGAGCTGAAACAATGTTGTTAACGGTTTTTTACAATACGAAAAAAAAATCATTTTCGTTTTCGATACGAAACTTCTTTTTTAAATTATTGATTTTATAATATTAATTCTATAATATTGTGAATATTAATAATTAAGAAGTACTCATAATTTTATTTTTGGGATTTACAATATAATTAAATTTCACAGTATGCATGTTTAGATAGACATATTGCCATTTATAGCGATTGAATATTAGTTATACGCAAGCATAGAAACGGGTTTTATTATTCAATGATATCGTAACAATAAATATTTAGTTAAATACGATGTACAATTACAATAGCAACGTTTCGTTTACTTGTATGTTTGCTATTCATACTAATTGTTGTCTTTTTTTTTTTCCCCGTTTTTAATTCGAACCTCTTTTTTTTTTAATTACTAATTTTATAGTATTAATTCTATATATAATAATGTGAATATTAATAATTAGGAAGTATTCATAATTTTACGTTTGGTATTTACAATATAATTAAATTTCACAGTATGCGGTTAAGATATGCATTAATTCCAGTTATAGTGACTGAATATTAATTTTATGTAAGCATAGAAACTGTTTATATTATTCAATGATATAACAGATAAATGCTTAGTTAAAAACAGAGAAGTAATGTTCATAATATTTTTAAACTTCGTTTTTATAAAATTAAATTCAAACATTGAGTTCAATATCCTATATTACAATAACGATGTACGGCATAAAATATTTAGTAAAAGCATTTATTTGTTAATTTACTATTTAAATAATTTTTTTTTCAATTTCAAATGAATGCATCACCATACATAAGTAGTTGAATATCATTAAAAATGCCATTAAATAGATATGCAGATTTCATGCAGAAATATAATTCCACACAAAAAGAACTATTAATGTCATAGACGTTAAAAGATATTGATTGCTATAGAAGAATTAGTCGTTTAAGTGACATCACCTACTTCTGTGTGTGTCTGCTTTGTCGCTCTACGGTCATATTTTGCACACTTTGATCTAATTTCACCGGGACCTACAGTTTAAACGTGGATTCCGAACAACTAACAAACATCCATGCCACTGCCAGGATTCCTACCTGAAGCTGTGTATGCCAATTATTATTCTAGGAAAATATTAACAATTAAAAAACTGATAACTGATAAACTTGTCATGAGTAAAAAAAATAAAAAAAAAAATATTGGTCCATTTTTATTTTAAAAAGTTTTACTTTTTCAATCCGACGTGATTAAAAAACAAACCTGCATTTAATGCGTTGCAATGAATAGCTGGTCCCTTTTTTATCCATTTCTGGAATGATGAATATGAGTTTAAAGGTTCCCGGCTTCTTTAGGAAACGCAGACGACGCAATCTCGGTAATGGGGCAACAGCGATCACGGTTACAGTCACGTAGCGCACCACTCCCCCTTGTAACCGTCAACCGGCGACTAACAGCGTTAACGCTCTTTTTCTCATAGACGAGTATCTGCAGTGGGCTGTTTTTAAAGTTCGATTACTTATTTACGTGTTCCTCACAGTTTAGTCGTTCTGCACGTACCCCTCAACGCCACGTACGCTAATTTCATAAGATTTCTCCCCTCGCCGAATTTTATATGGTATTGTTTTCATTTGAACGCAGCGCAAAAACGAAAATGAGTAAACACATAACGCAACGCGAGAATCTCTCTCAAACTTTTGGGAAAAAGAATTTTTTGGATCATCTATCCCGTTCTAAATTTTTTTTTTAGGATGGAGAAAAACGGCATAAAAACAAGGAATAGTTTTAGTGAAGTACGATATTTCTAATTTAGCTTTCTTGTTTTGGAAATATATTGCATATTTTATATTAAAAAAACTTATATTTTTCTTCGAAGTGACCGATGCTTTTTCATAACCGTCGATTTTCAATAAAATGTTATGAAAAATTATAAGTTTCAACTCAACTACTTTTCGCTAATGGTTATATATAGAGAGAAAAAAAAAAATAGAAAGCAAAAACTTTCGAACTATTTCAAAAGTTTTGACATTATCCTTCTTTTTGAAACCTGGTAGTTCTTTTTCGCACAAAACATCCTCTTGGCTATTGAATTTGTGACAAAAACTGCAATGATCTCTTTTAAACAACGACCATTTGTTTTGTGTCCGTCCTTGCATATACTATTTTAAATGTGATTAATGTTATTGCAACCTAAAGCAATAAATAACATGATTGTTCAATAGTTTTGTAAGATAAAGATTTAAGAATGCACTTTTTTTACATTATTTATTAAATTAATCGAAATTAAATGAAATTCCGCGAACTTCAGACCCAATGCCATCAGAACGTCATAAACTTTGCGACAATATTAGTTTTTTTAATCTTTACAGAATTATAACAGTGTAAATTCAATTTACAGTATAAATTCAATGTTTAATAAAAAATTTTAATTTTGTTGGAGTAAACTTTTTGTAATTACATTTATTTTTAATTTTAACGTAATGGTTCGGAATCCACTTTAAACTGTAAGTCCCGGTCTAATATGATTGTAGGAGCGTTGTCTTGAGGTTTAGTCAGTCTTCCTCGTTAAAAATGAAGTTGCATATTACCCTTAGCCATGGATCAGTCGCCTGTGACGGGGTCTTATGGACCTGGTGCAGTCTTTCCTGCACCAAGACGATTAGTAACAACAACAACTTTTGTCAACTTGAATATTAACTGTTATTACATTACTATATGTTATTGCAAATCTAATTTTATAAGAACATTTGCCAAATATTATTTGTTTTCTAACTTGTATAATTTCGTAACGCTCTATTTTTACTCATGCGAATTTCTGAATACAACCTTTTTCTAACTATTACATTTTCTTTTAACCCCCAATTGTGTAAGAAAAATCTCTTTTAATGGTCAAAGAATCAAGAGCATTTTACTCAGCAAAACATTCATGAAAAAAGGAAGTAAACTTTTAAGACTAAAGGAAGCCTGTTTAACCTCATTATCTCCTTTCACCGCTATTACGAACTTTTGAAAAAATGAACAAATTTTGAGAACGAAAAAATTCAATTCATTCTGGTTTTCGTTCAGAAACGAAAAACTGGTAGTTTGAAATTATTTTTGTGATGGATCGCTTAGTAGTACCGAATCTATAATATGTATAAACGTCTATAAAAAGGATAATATCTTAAAATACAGCACGACAAAAAATTAATTCGTTTTAATTGAGATAGTGTAAACAAATTTCAAATTTTAAGTGATCATATTAAATTAATCATGCATTTTACTACTGCAAGAAAAGAAATATCTATTATTCTATAATAAGAGCGTAGTATCTTCCTTGTGTGAATTTTTTTTTCTTTGTAGTAGAAAATTACCAAAATGCGTATACAGATGATAAATAAAAAGTAATTAATAATTTTTCAATATTTATCATTAAACAAAATAAGTTATTTCTGATTAGCTTAAGTGTTATTTGCTGAGAATTATTCTTATCGTAATATTAATATTAGTAAATAATAACGTCTTGTATCTTTGAATAATCTTCACTTATTTAAGATGTCTTGGGTACAACTGAAGCTTGACTCGTCGGAAAAAAAAAACTCTTCATCTTCGTCAATGAGTTAATTGGGGTATACATAAGTAGAATTCGAGGTACACCAATATACGACGACAACAAAAACAATTACAAAAAATGCAAATATATATAGGGTACAATTGAAACTTGACTCGTGGTAAACGTGCTCAGCTGGAATGCAAGACAATTCAGATTCAAAATCTGTTGGTGGTATCCGTTAAAACTACTGCTTTCAAAACCGTGGAGATTTAAGAACTATTGTCAAACCCTGTGCAAGTCTCTCGTATCGAAAATCAGGCTGTCTTGTAGAAGTGTTCCCAATTTCAAACCCCTGACTTTTGCAAGACGAAACCCTGAAAGTACTACCGAAAGTAGTATGTCCTCTCTTCATCCACGTCAGTGGGCTAATTGGAGCATACTTAAGTGGAATTCGAGGTACACTGATATACGACAACAACAACAAAACTCTTAAAACACCACATGAATAATGTTCGTGTAATTAATTGAAATAATCTTCTCATTAATTGCAAACATTTTTAAATTAAAAAAAAAAATTCAATATATCTAAATTAAGACACATAAAAAAAAATAGTTCTGTAAATTTTTTTTTGATACTTTCTAATTAAAATAATTTTATTTACTAATATATCATTATTCTTAATGGTGTTTTTCTTATTTCAATTTTTTACTTATCTAATAAAAGTAATGTAACTCATCGTCTGATGTCCGAATGATAATAAACACTTGTATGTCAATATACAAGAATCAACCAACACCAACTTGTTATTGCGAGACGTAATTTTTAATTAATATGCCGACAGATAGTCTATTTTTGTGCAATATTTTAAACAAAAAATGTAAATGTTAATTACGTAAAACTATTAACAAAGAATTTAATGCTTTTTTATTTATCACGACGAATAGGCAATCAATTAAAAAATTTTTTTGTTGTGGCTAGTATTGATTAAGGAAGTCTCAAATTATTCCTTAAAAATGTAAGCTTTTTTTATGTAATAAATGTTATAATGCCCTAGTAAAAATAAGGATATAAAAATGTTGTTGTAAGAAATTGAAACTTTTAATACTTGCAAGAAAATTAAACTCTAGATTTTCCTGTTTTGTTTCGCGTTTTATTATAGATATTTTCAAGATAAGTTGCTAGTTTGTAATATAATCAAGGAAATCGACCGTTAAGTCAAGGTTGATATGGAAAATGTTTCAGTTTACCCACTCTGTCTAGACAACTTATAAGGATAATTAAATGTAAAATCATTGAAACATGACTTAATTTATTTCACAACAAGAACCAGGTAGCCTTAATAATGAAATAGACAATTATGTCATTTCTTTACATGTCCTTTACTTATAATTTTTTAAAAAATGTTGAACGTATTAAATTTTATTCATACAAATATTTTTCCTGCGATGAATTTGTAGAAATATATAACAGCTTTATCCAATAAATTGCCTTTAAAATTCTGGAAAATATTTCTTGCATTGCTTATTTAATTGCTGACCTTATTTTGATCAAAACTTGGAATGTGAATCTCTGATTCTACTTAGGCTTGTATTGTTAATAGTTCGATTTCCAGACTGGAGCTTTGGACAGAATCCTATGAATCAGCATACTTCAGGAAACAGCTAAAGGGAAGTAACAAAAAATGCAATACACTTGAACAGCAACGGGAACTTGATACTGAGTGAAAAAATTCACTCGTAAATTGCCTACATATCAAACCAATTGACGAATTCTTGAGGAAAGGGAACTAAAAAGGTTGGGAAGAAAGATAAGTTAGTTGAAGATAGGACAAGGGAAGGAAAAAAAAATTGGCCATCTAATAAGATTTTGCTGATAGGACTTCAGTTAGTGTTTTGTGAGACCTATAGTATTTACGTTATATTACTTAAATTAATACAAATTGTAAAATGATTTTCTTTTTAAGTCTTTATCGTTATGATGTAAGTTTGAATACAGTATTTTCCAAATAGTAAGCTTTTAAATTACCTGAAAAAAATGAGAATAAATTTTACATCATTTATATATTTAAGTGAATTTTTATAATGGTTGAACATCTTTCCCAAATATAACAAATTATGGGGATTCAAACATAAATTCCTTTTCTTTTCTATTATCTTCTTTTTTTTTTTTTTTTTTTTTTATCGGATGAGGAATTATTAGATAATTCCATATTTGAAACGTAATGAGACAAAAAAAAAAAAGCATTGTATTTGTGGCGTTTAAAAAGAAGCTAAATTATGAAAAGCATTATTATCAGTATTGCTTTTTTAACGCGGTTTAAGTAATTACTTTTCCTATATTAGACATTAGATCATTAAAATGAGATATTTAATTATGACTGTATTAAATTGGACTTAAATAACATATTTTCTATTGAAAATAACAAATAGGATACTTGCTAAAATTAATGCAGTGAAATTCTATCATCTGTTTCTTTTATTTAACGCGAAAGTACCTCACATGAATTCTTTTAATCCGAAATAGGTATAAATTCTTTCAACCAATACCTATTTCAAGAATACTGCCAAAGTCTATAGACCCCGAAGTATTATAAACTGTTCCGTTGCTTTGTGTCTACCTCTGCCTTCAAAAAATACTATCTTGCGTGTGCTATATAAATAACTTAACTAGTTTCCATCAAACGTCGTCTAACAGAGATGGCAGACGAGGTCATCTTGCAACTGAACATGCAACCGAATTGAATGACACCCATTTAACACAGTGCGCTCTATCTGAAATGGATAGTGATGGTGCGATTATATGTCATCCATGCTATTTAATTGCCCTGACCACTGATACCAGTATTATCATAATGATTATGTTTAATGATATTTCCAACATTCCGGTGTCGAGGATTACGATGTGTACTGTTTGACATTTCCAGTGTGCTTAGCTTAGGGAGCTAATAATGCTACATCTTCCCTGTAATTTAACATGCCAAATTATTTCGAGTACATGAATGTCTCTAGCAAAATATTTCGATTGATTAAATTTTAATTGGGAAAAGTTTTTTTTTTTTTTTTTAATTTGACTCATATTTCTTTACTTCTTTGTCACACAATCATGGGCAAGATACAAACTTTGTATTTCAAATACTTGAAGTTAATTTATATACAAATTTCTATGAAATACTACTTAAGTTTATTTTTCTTATTCAAAAGGAATTATAAAACAAACTACAAATTAAATAATGACCTTTAATTCTCCTTACATTTAAGTATTCAAAATTTATTTAAAATAAACTATTTCCTGGTGCAACTTCTCATCTGATATAGTTCTAAATGATATATTGTATTTCAAGTGTGTATTTTATTATCATTATTATTAATTATTATCATTATTATTATTTACCTCTTTAAGTGCTGTACTAAATCCCACACGATCATGGGTGAGATACAAACTTTGCATTTCAAATACTTAAATATAATATAAAATAATATAAATTTATTAAAATAAACTATTTCCTGGTGCAACTTCTCATCTGATATAGTTCTAAATGATATATTGCATTTCAAGTGTGTATTTTATTATCATTATTATTATTACCTCTTTTGATGTAAAACAGAAATGGGTGAGATACAAACTTTGCATTTCCAATTGGGAAAATAATATAAATTTATTAAAATAGGGCATTCCTGGTGCATCTTCCCTGTAAGTTCTAAATGACATGCATTTCAAGTGTGTATTTTATTATCATTATTATTGAGTACAGAAATGTGCAGTTTGACATTTCAGTTGGGAAAGTAGTAAAATATTTCAATCCCTACATCTTCCCTGATTTAACATAAATTTTAATTTAGCAAAATATTTCAATTGATTAAATTTTAATTATAAAAGAGTTTTTTTTTTTTTTTTTTTAAATTTGACTTATATTTCTTTACCTCTTTAAGTACTTTTTACTACACTACACAATCATGGTCAGGTTACAAACTTAACATGTCAAATACTTTAAGTTAATTTATATACAAATTTCTACGAAATACTACTTAAGTTTATTTTTCTCACTCGAAACGTAAACTCGAATAATGATATTTAATTCTCCTTACATTTGAGTATTCAAAATTTAATAAAATACACTATTTACTGGTGAAACTTCTCATCAGACAGAGTTCTAAATGATATGTTGTGTGTTCACGTGTGTGTTTTGTTATCATTATTATTAACTTGGTACATATGTTGAACGCTCTGGCAAAATGAGAAAAACATTATACTCAAATAACGAAACGTTGGTTTATTTATTAATTAATATCTAATTATATATCTATGATTTTAAATGATGATTAATTATACTTGTAATAATCCATCGACAGTTAAACTGAAGTCTGAACTGTGAAGTCCGCTTGTAAACAGCAATTAAACAGCATGATAAATTCCTCGTTCAAAGCAAATGCGATGTCCCTAAACAGAAAATAAACAATATACAATTAATTCAACTAGAAAATAGTTGCATGTGGGTACAGTAAGTTAATCATTGAAAATTCTCTTCATTTACGATAGATGCTGAAATTTTATAGAAAACGAAACACTAATAATATGTGTGGTAACTAGGCTAATTAACATATCGTAATCTTTCTCGCTGATTATGCAAGAGTGGCTAACAGTTCATTTGTTATAGTCTGTTGTTTCCCATGGTAATTATTTATTCGAAGGATTAATCATAAATGGATGGAGAGACTAATATTTTCAATGATTCGCTGTTAAATCTGTATAGCTAAAATTCAGTGTTCCAATACAACGAATACGAACAGTGAGCACTTAGTTTAAAGTTACAATGAAAACCATTAATCAGCTTTTTACGTCCTTTATTTATTATTTGTTTCTTAACACAAGAATACACGAACAATAATAGAAACCAAAATAAAGCTTTCATTTAAAAATTTTGCTGTAAGTCTTATGGATAAGCATAAAAGATATCATACTAGCATATTAGTATGCAATCGTAGAATTCTGATGATCACACAAGTAGAAAGAATGAGGATAAAGATAATACGTTTTAATGAAAATCGTTATACAATAGGAAGTTAAAAATCATTTAACTCCAAACAATAGATAAATAGTTCTTTATTCTAGTTAGGAATCTTATTTTGACTAAGGCATTCCAGTTGTTTATTACAATAGGAGCTTGATAACGATGAAAACGTTTCCTTAACTATTACTTCGATGCTGTCTGACGGCTTTATTGTTTGGGATGTTGTTTGTAAAGCATTGCTCTGTGTCTGAGAATCAGACGCGAAAAAGAAATCAAAATTGCAACTCGAGATGGGTGGTATCCTCTTCATGGGATTATTTTTAAAACCTTAATAGCTGGTGATAAATTTGCTTTCAAGAGGAGTATGTCCAAAGTTACTCACACCAACGATCGATGCTACGATAGATTTATCAGAGCAGTGAGCGTGCATTAAATGTGTTTTGATTAGTTTGAACTGGCACAAACCTCGGTCACGCCACATCTATCTTACTATCGGGAACTCATTCATGAAGAAATAGTTAGTCACCAGATAGGAGAATGAAATAGCTCATAGAAGAAAGTGTTTTATTGTGGCTTTATTATACCCAGAGGTTCAGAAGGTAAGGATTAGATCCCATTTCATGTATATATTTTTTATTCTCCAAGAAGATATAAATGCTAGTCACGTAAAGGTGGATTTCAAATTCGATAATAAAGTAATTAAGCTGGCGCATTGAGAGATTGACGTTTTGCTTCTGTTTGGCTGTGTTTTATTGAACCCTGAATCAAATGACAAAAACAAAAATAATTGCCATAAGTTCGCCATTATTCAACAGCCCATTACACAGAAGAATTTTTATTTACTGTATTAAATTTTGGTAACTAAGAAGTTTTAAAGTAGGAAACGACAGAGAATTAAACTATAGTGATGTCGAGTGTATGATAATTATTCATATGTAATATATTTTTATTATTTAAATATTTCAAAATTTAATGAACTCGTTTTAACACCGTATAATGATCAATTAGAAAATTTGAATATTTCAAAAATAAAAACAGATATTCGTAATGAGAATGGCTGCAAATGCTAATAATGAATATGATGCAAATGCTAACAATGTAAATGATACTGAATGAATATGATGCAAATGCCAACAATGTAAATGATACTGAAGGAATTATAAATGATAATGATAAATAACAACATTGCTTTCCAAACTATAAAAGCTGAAGTAATTTCATTAAATAATGCTTGAAACTGAAAATTTTTCCAATTTTTTTTCTCTGCTTGGTCGCCTAATACAGACTTTGAAAAATGCAACCGAAATGATTTCATTGGAAATTCTATTAAAAAATTCGTTGCATAGATCGTACATAGAAAATTATATCCTTAGTAATAGTTCTTAATCTTAAAGTCATAGGACATATATTATTGTTATAATTTATTTCAAGGTCTAAAATGTTAGCTGTGTGTTTCTAATCATTTTAGCAATAACTTTGGAGAATGACTAGCGCCTGTCAGTTATCACTTATATTAATTAAATCCATTGTGAAGTGTTTTTTAATATTTCAACATCTACTTAGCATATTACGGATTTTTATTGAATAAAGTTTTAAATGTTTGCTTTTCTATGAAACTCGGATGTAAAAATTGTTTGTTTTTAATTTGCCACAGTTAAAAAAATTTACAATTGGTATTTATAATCAAATTTAAGGATTAATTATTCAATGTTTTAAAATATATAAAATTCACCAAGTTTAAAGATGTCAGCGAAATCTATTGTTAAAATTATAGATACAGCCGACCTTTGTTAAACCCTCATACTCATGCTTACATATATTCATGCGTATACATTCAAAAAAAAAATTCTTTGAACCGCCACTTTATGAGGTTGACGGTTTAACAAGGATCGATTTTATATGCCAAAGTTACTTAGATTGTTACCAAAAAAACCGAGTTTATTTATTAGAAAGATCTGCATCAGTAAATGATTTAATTAACATGCATGTATAAAATATTGCTTAAAAATGATTGTAGTTAAAAAATATGAAGATAATTTCAGTGGATATTTTAAAAATGCAACATTTTCTTAACTCAGTGAAGATTCGATTAATGTTAGAACTGCATGTTGTTACCAGAAAAATGAATTGTTGTTGAGTGTGGATCGTCATCAATGAAGGATTCTACATATCTTCTACTGAAAATTTAAAAAAAACATTGAATCTTGAACAATTAGATCTAAATATAAAAAAAAGATAATTAATGAATAATTATAATGATAATGAATGAATTATAAATGATAATGAAAAATAATTAAATTATAAATGATATCGATAAATAAAAATGATTGCTTTCCGAAATATGCCACATATAAAAGCTGGAGTATTTTCATTAAATAATGCTTGAAACTGAAAATTGTTCAATATTTCTTTTCTCTGCATGGTCGCCTATACAGACTTTGAAAAATGCAGCCGAAATGATTTCACTGTCTAGCAGAGAAGGAAATTCGGTTAAAAAATGTTCCGCCTGGAATAAATATTTGAAGAAATCTATTTCCTCTGCGCTTGCTTTTCCGGCGGCTGGCTCGTTTGGGGAAGGAATGTGATATCGAATACTAAGTGAACCATTGATTCTATTTCCTGACAGTTGAATAATGATAAATTCTCATCAACTAAAGCACGTTCAAACGGATACACGAAATATCCGGGAGTCCTGACAGAGAGCATTTGGGAATGGATGTCCGGTCTGGCAAGTGATAGACGTGTAGGTCGTACCTAGTCGAGTTTCAAACATTGTTTTGTTACGGACTAGGCTTGACTAGATGGCATTTAAAGTAAAATTTTGGTTGTGGGGCATCGGAAGTATAAACTCTCTCTCGAAAAATATTTTTAAATCTTAAAGAAATTTTGCTTTGATGTCACATATGGAAGATATATGTGTGGTGGTTACGTATGGTTTCAGTAGAATACATGTTGCGCATAAAATGTGTCAAATGATCTGTTTAAAGTATGCATTGATTTTACTGTATTATCGGAATAGTTCCCATTTTTGAAACTATATAAATCTATCTTATATATTATTTTTTTATATAAAATAGACTTATAATGAGGCGTGCCTCGGTCTGTGTGCATGCCTGGATAACCCACATTTTTAAATCAGGGATACACAAACTTTGGTTTAGTTTGGTTTGTCGTTTTTTAGACCATTTAGTCATCTTTTATTTTATAAATTTTTTTTGCCTATATTTTATTTATTATTATTGTCTATTTGATTTTTAATGAATATTAACTATTGTATCTAATTTTATTAAAAATATGATTTGGCTCCGGAAAGAAATATGGAACCTGTATGATGTTCCGGTTGAATTAATCCCTACCTACACAATTCTTGTTATATATATATAAATAAAATATATGTTTGATAATCTTCAATTTTGTTTGTATGTCAGTGCGTGTGCGGTGTGTGTACAGTTTACAACTATTGCATTGAGTACATGCGAACGACGTACTTCACAAGTTTAAATTATGCATCTCTGTTTTAAATTTTAATAAACCACAAAGTGGTACACAGCTGAAATTTCAGTTCCTTATTATTATTATGTAATTGATAATAGGGATTTTTTTCCTCTCGAAATTAAAGGCAGTTCATAGTCGATTGCAGTGTTTCTATTTTTGAAACGCTCCCCGAGCTTCGCAGCGATGCCACTTTCTAAGTTGGATTATTTATTTAAAAAAGTTCGCGCTTTGGTTGAAGATTGAAGAGGAACGGTAGAATCAAGCACGTACGTCATTACAACGCGTAATTCTAAAAAGCGAGTAAAATGTTTCCTTTCGTCTCATTTCTCATGCTCCATAAACTGATTTTTTCGCCTATACGAACACTTTATTTGCTGCACTTTTCTTTTTAAACACGCAATGCATTTTACAATTTTTTGACAAATATCTTTTGTTTAACCGAAAAAAAAAAAAGTATTATGAAGAAAAAAAAAAAAAAATGGTCGATTTTTGAAAGCATCTATTTTGTTGTGCTTTGGAAAAAAAATTTATACAGGAAGTAATTCTTTAAAAGTCTTAGGGTATATTACAGTTTTAGGAGATTCTACATTTTTCTATTTCTTTATAAACTTTAGACTTAGAACTCTCCACTAACGCATATTTTGTTGAGTCCGTAATGGTTAATGTACTGAACTAGAAAACGAGTTCCTAAATATTTGAACATTTTCTTTTCTTTAGAAAGGATGAAAAAATAAAATAATAAAATTCATATAGATTTGTTGAAATGATACTTTACATCCCATAAAAATGGAATTCTTTCCTGAAACATTCATAATACCAAAAATGTTTTGTTTTTATTTTCATTCGCATCTACAAGTGTGCTAATTTATTTTTTATCATAAGTATGCATAATAAAGACGTAATACAATATATATAATGAATTTGCTAATCTGAAGTTGCACCACAAGTGATTCAAAAACGCATTTGCACATAATTAACTAAGGCATCATTATTTCTTGCGGAATTTCCCTAAACTCCGATTGTGACAAGCTGTTCTAAAAAGTCAATTGTCAGTTTTGGCATTGGCCCCTTTTGTGTAGGTTTAACCTACAACTCCCAAATGAGAACATTGGCCAGTCCATGTTATTGGATGGTCTCGTGCCTTGGAAAACCATCGTGGGTAGTCATTTTGAGAAAATAACGTAATCATCTGCTCACCACCCGCAATTATCTATCACTTCCGACCTGCTGGCCCATCTAACCATCTGCCTTTTGAGCCTGAAATTGGACGCAGACATTACAAGAAAAATAAAAAATAAAATGTGCAAAGACGTCTGCTAGTTCAGTCACGTACATCGACTGCCTTCGATATGCCAGAGTTTAAACAAAAACAGTGTTTATTTAGCAAAGAATTAAGCACAATTGCATTGTTGCTGGTTTTGTTGCATGCTGATTTTTCAACCAGTGTTTAGCAATTCCTCATGTGATAAATTAATAATTTATATTATAATGTAAGAATATTCTTACGCGGTATTGTAATTCTCTGATATATTAATTATTATTCTGTTTATAATTTTATTCTTTATCTAAAATCAAAGTCTTTAAATGTCAAGACATTATATAAATATTGGTTGATTTGATGAAATTATTCGTTGTTACAATGAACATAACCAAGACAGGAAAATGTTTTTCACAGTTCAGACAAGTTAAATTTGTTATTTGTTTCTTTGCTAATTATTGATTTGAGTATTTGTTAGTATTGGGCGTTTAAAATATTTATTCATTTATTATTGCTTGTTTTTCTCCTAGACTTATTTAGTTAAGTTGTAGAAAAAAATTTTAATTTTGAAATAAAAACCAAATACAAATAAAACCTTCGATATATGGCGCATACAGATATTTTGCACTTCACTTTTAGAAAAAGTCACAAAATCTTCATAAAGCATTCCGTTATATCACACTTTCAATATTTAGAAATTTACTTTTATCTTACTCATTGATTAGCATATGGCATTTTCCTTTATATGCCATTTAAGAAATTTTTTGAAATTCTCTTATTTGTAAACTAGGGAATTGATATGCTTATTAAATAAACATTTATAGACCAATATTAGTTTGCCTTTCTTTTGTATTTATTTATTTCATTTAAATTTAAATAAATTTTTAAAAAAATTGTAGTAATTTTATTTATGCGTTACATATACTAATTTCTTCTCTTTATTTTATAGGTAAGTTGAAAATATTGAGATAAATCATGAAGAGGCAGTTGCAGTGATTAATAACTACATTTTAGTCATTCAATAGCTTCTGAGACTTAAGGTAGTATATTTATAGGCTAATAATTTTGTTGAAAAATATTGTTCGTCTTGAGAGGTGCTGTCATCTCTCTTAATTTTTCTAAACAGTTTATGTACACTCTGCAATTAGAAACGTTAGTTAATTAATTATATGAAATTTTATCTTAATTCTTTCATTTTTTATTTACCTTACTTATCTTAAAATAAATTTTAATCGATTAGCACAAATAGTATGTGTTTAAAAATGTAATCATTTGGCATGTGTATTTTTATTATAGTTATTTTATTCCATGTAATTTAAAATGTGTAAAAAGCAAAATGAAATACTTGCATTTAAATTTGACAATGGAAAGCAGTTCGTGAATAACGCAAACCTGAGAATTTGTGTTAATTTTTTAAAATTTTCATTCGAAATAGCGTGCTAAGCTTTCATTATATTTCATTTGAAATTCGGAAAAAAAAAAAAAAAGATTATATACACTAAATTGAAAATTTCTTGTTTCTATAAAAACATGAATATTAGATTAGAAAAGAAGTTGCAGTACCTAAAAATACAAAAAGAAAAAAAAATCATTCAACTATAATTTTATTGAATATTTTTGAGAATTAGTTTGATTAAACAAATTGTGACATAAAACTGCTTGAAACTGCATAAATGACAAACTAAGAGAATGAACAGTAATACAAATTTTAAAAATGTCAAATAATGTATAGTACATCACCATAACGCGGTTTAAAATAATGCAGATACAGATATAACGCTGATAAAACGATGTCCACTGAAAAAAGAATTACAATCAGATATAAAAAAATAATACTAATTTTTAGTAGACATAAAAAACTCATTTTAACTATATGTATACATTTAGTCGTAAATTGAACAGAAATGAAGAAGAAATTCAGTGACAAAATTTAGTACAAAATGTATTTTTATGTTTCTACATTTTATTATTTTTTTTAATATTCTCATATTTAACAGTAACATTCGGTAATATCTTTGTTACGATATTAATTCAGTAGGCAGCGTTTTTTTTTTATTATTTATTTTCGAAATCGCGTGGATATACGAGTTGTTTACGGATGACTGCGTTATGGAGGACTCTTACTGTCTGTTGACTTCTCATTATACTTCACCTGCCCGTATTCACTACCATCAATTATCAAAAAATCGTTTGCTGGAATGAATTCTGCTGAATCGTTCGAAAAACCCAAACGATTAAAGTGCTTTTCACCAATCGCATCCTTTACAGTGTTACGATTGAGGGATAAGAGGATTTGTCTGACCTTGACAACGTTTCTCGATGTTAAAAAATTTAAATTAGCTACATTGTGTTGAAGTAAACGGCCTCCAAAAAGTCGGCCTTGATGCCTGCAGGATCAAACATGGCCGTCAGTGCCATGTCTAGTGGAAACGGTCTCATAAATCTTACGCCTTAGCTGACATTTTTTTTTTTTCTTCCCGTTTTTTTGTTGAGTAACCTCTGATTTCTGAAAGCACGTGAAGCTACTATGGCTTAACGCTACGCTGACCATGCTGCTTTCCTAATGTCCGTACTGGAAAAATTAATGCATTGTAGTGTGATACCGCTTCTTTAATGCGAATTCGGTTTTATTTGATGGTGTGAATGGCGCAAACGCTTGGCCGCTTTATCCACTTTTTTTTTTTTTCGTTGCATGCTCTTTTTTCTTTTTTTTTTTGTTACGTGTGCCGCGCTGGTAAGGATTTTTTTTTTTTTTTATGTGTGTTTTTTTTTTTTTTTTTTACTAGCATTAATCGTCTGGCCTTATTAATTTCAATTATTATTGTAGTTGGCTGCGTTTATCACGAGTTTTTATACTGAGAGTGACAAATGAAATCGTTCTATTACCACATTTATAAAAAGGCCACCTTTTAGCAAAAGTATTACTGTTCATTTTGAATGATTAACAAATAAAAACAGTGTTTAACAAGATATAAAGATTATTCAACAAAGCATGAACTATTCATTTATAGCAACTCTTGGTATAGCGATGGACGCATTTAAACGTTTTTAAAAAGAACATTTGATATAAAGATTATTTTATAAAATCATTATTATTGTGGTAGACTGTTCGTTTATAGCGATCAACTGTGTACTTTGTTTAAAACGATATTAAAATTATTCAACAAAGCATCAATTTTTCGTTTATAGTGTCCCTCGGTTTAGTAATCGACAATGTGATAATTTATTTATGAATATTTGATATAAAGACCATTTTGTAAAAGCATTGTTATGATAGTAGACTCTTCGTATATAGTGATCGACTGAGTACTTAATTTAGCACCATATTCAGATTATTAAAAAAAAAACACATCAGTTTTTTGTTTATAGTGTCCCTCGGTTTAGGGATCGACAAATGTGATAATTTATTTATGAACTTCTGAGATAAAGACCATTCGGCAAAAGCATAATTTTTTTTATTTATAGCGACATTTCCGATCTTTAAAATGTGATGACATTCACATTTTAAGAACTACATCAAGAGGTAATGTTATATCAGGAACTATGATGTCACTGTTTATTCGGAATAAATGTCGTGACGTCAGAAATATTTCAAAATTAACGAATGGTGAAGTTAAAATAGATTTTCTATATTGAATGCATAGCGTATATTTTTAATAATTGATAAGATACACAAATACATTAAAAGAGTTAAATAAATGAATGGATGAGCATTTTTCGCCCTCTATTATTTAAATTTGTTTCTATATATTTATATAGAGAGATACATTGAACTTTTAAGCAAACATATAAAATGCCTATTTTATATTTTCCTTAGAAGTGCTTTGGAAATAATATAAAATCACCTTATATTAGCTGATTCTCCATGTTATTGTATTATTTTTAGAATGAAGATTATATTCTGATAGGGAAAATCGTGATGTCACAAGCACTGATATAATTAGCTATTCATATGATGCACGTATCAGCATTGAAAACAACTATACCAACCATAAGAAACCATTTTGGCCGTTAAGAATAGCTTTCAATTAATCACTCATAAATTAAGTTTTTAAATATGCCCATGGGATCAGAGATAAAAAAATTAATAACAATAATTTTTTTTTTTTTTTT
Source organism: Caerostris extrusa (assembly GCA_021605095.1). Lineage (NCBI taxonomy): Eukaryota > Metazoa > Arthropoda > Arachnida > Araneae > Araneidae > Caerostris > Caerostris extrusa. The sequence continues at coordinate 48,368 of BPLR01001888.1, forward strand.
TTTTTTTTTTTTTTTTTTAACTTTGACCTTTTTCTAATGATTTCTTATTTTAGAATTGCTTTTGGCGTTAGTAATGATCGAACAACAGTTATTAAACAATGTTTTCTTGACTTCAAAAACCACGAGGTTTTTGAAAAAAAGAAAATATAATTTTGATGTCCTATGCAGCCGTTAGTGTGATTTTTATACATGTTCTACAGTAAGGAAAACCCTCAGAAAAATTCTAGAGATCTTAAGATCTGCATTATACAAAAACTATGTCCTGTTATGTCGTTTATGTATATTTTATGTAAAATAATCCTCAAAACCTGTTATTGCTTGAGATAACGGAACTTAATGGATTTATGTTGATCTTACGTAACGGTAGCAATATCAACAACACAGAATATTTTCCGTGTAGCTAGTTGTAGTGAATGTAAACGACTTGCCGAACGAGATTTTGAGATCTGATGACACAGAAGACCTTGGATCATGTGTTTCTATAGTGCTTTAGAAGTCCCATAGCGAGAAAAAGCAATATTGTCATAGCATGCAACTTGTACATCTTTCAAGTGATCCTTTCATCCTTGCCACTTGGGGAGTGAATAATGAAACACCTGACTAACATTCATTTTTCAGATGCAAAGGAACTATTTCGTACCTTTCTTTTCATGAGTATGTTTAATTAACTGAATGTCGTTTGTGTGAACAGAAATTATCACTAATAGTTAACAATTTTTGCAACAAAGCATTCAGTTTAAATGATTGATTAGGGTTTGTTTATTCGCTTCATCGTTGGTTTTCTAGTTTTAAAGGATTGTCACCATATAAGAATTGTCACCTCATAGTTAAAATTTTAACTCATCCTCTTATCGTGTAAAAAGAAAACAACAAGTGTCACCATGTAAACGGTTTAATCACATTTAAAAATTTAGCAACAGAATTATTATACAAGCAGAACTAATATTTGTATTAATAGAAAATGGATAGTCTTTTTGTGAAAAAGACTTTCAATTTTTTCCATTGCTAAAAAGATTGAACTTAAGCAAATGATTAATCAACGATGAACATTTTTATTTATTGATTTCCTTTTATTTTTGATGACATCATTTATGTAAGTTTTGGTATAAAAGATAATTCATTTCGTTGGAAAAAAAAATCCCAAATATCATAAATTACTTTGGTTAAAATGATTCCTGTCACTAAATTGCTCATTTTCAGCAAAAAGTAACATAATTTAAGAAATTTCAATTCACCTTTTATATCTTATATTGAAAAGTCGTGTTTTATGAACAAGAAGAATATTACGAAATTAGTTGCTAATTAACCATTAGGTTGTGTTCTTTCATATTTTCCTAACATGCATGAATTTTATCTTTTCTTTATTTTTTATTTTTTTCTTCTCCGTGGTCTGTAAGATTACGTTATAACATAGCTTATTCTAGTAGAAGGTAAATTCAAGATGATCTAGTAGATGTTAACTAAATTATACCTTCCGCTAAGATAGCAAAAATAATTGTGTCCCCTAAAAATGATAAGCTTCCTCTTAAAATAACTTTTTTCTTGATAAAAAAAAAAAAAAGTGCAACCGTCTTTCTGAACTTCAGTCGCAGATGCAAGAATCACTATGAATTCACCTCGCTTGAGCATGCTATTTTGAGGATAATGTTATATCTTTGAAGAAAACGACATGATCTTCGCCTACGCAGAGGAACGGATTAGTTTCTGCCTTCAAAAGTGCCAAGATCTACAACGATGACGTTGACATTTTGAAGATTTCAGTTGCTGCGTGTTTGTCAACTGGCATGTCATCTCTTTGGCTACCGGATACGATTGAAACAGTCAAAAAGAAAGAAAGGAATTCTGTTTAGTTCCGTACGTCTTGCGTAGAGAGTAAGGAGAACACTGCTAACGGTGAGTTCTCGTGTTTGAGATAGTGTATTTCTTTCACGATTTAATCTAACCAATTTGTATACAAGAAAGAACATATAAAACAAAAAACGCTTCCTTTAAGTTAACTTTTGTCAGGTAGTGGAGTCTATTTTTTATGCTTATTGTAATTTTATATTAAAAACAAAATATTGTTTTAAAGATATTTCGGATTTAGGGCGCATTGTAAGGTAATTCTTGTAGCAAAATATTAAAAAATATGTGGTGAAGATAAGATTAGAAAAACTTTCAGTCTGATTTCTGAGAACGGCAGATTGATAAACTAAAACATGTAGTTGAATAAAAGTGAAGGGACAGAAATTAGGCCAATTTTTGAAAAATGACGGAAACTTATTATTGTTACAAATATATACATTTTCAGACTTTTATGTAGTCTTCTTTGATTGTTTACATTAAAAGGTAGTCCTTGTAGCAAAAGAATTATAAAATATAATCATCATCAATAGCACAACAGACCACGGTGGGCCAAGGCTTTCCATGCATTCCTCTGGGTGACAATAGTCCTCCTATTCTTAACCTTTAGTGCACCAAAATCTTTTTCAACCGCCTCTATCCATCACAGCTTGAGTACTCTCTGCAAATACTTTCATAAATAAATTTTCTAATGTTTAGCAATATTTTATGCTTTCAAAATAAAATTAAATTCTTAAATATTTTTAAATTGCACACTATGAAAATTTATCAGTTTAAAACCACTTAATCTTGAAAATTTTTTGCTACTTCACGAAAACACGAATTTATATTTACAGATACATATATTTAAAACTCGTATTTAATTCATATTCCTACCGAAATGATTTTTACTTATGTGTATGAATAGCAATCGACTACAGCATCTGTTTCTGAATGAAAAAATTTTAACTTCCACTAACATGGAATTTTAATTAAACACAACGATTTCTGCAATTCTTTCTAGATAAATTAAATACTTAATATATTTTAAAAAGTTCGAAAAATGTTATTTCTGCGAAACTCCTTTCATAAATGCTAATTAGTATCGTCATTTTATTTCATGTCTCGTTTTCTGATCTCTTCTCATTGATATAATTTTGCATCAACAAAAGTAAATCTGTCTCACCAGCATCGAATCAATGAGGTGTAGTATACAAAAATGGAGAAAGCTGAACCTTTACGACTTTTAGAATCATTTTCCTTTTTAACACCATTTTGGCTTTCATTTATATCCACTCGTACTTCTAAAAGATTTAAAAAGAATTTGTGAATGGATGAGTCATAAATGATTTCGCTGAAAAACTTTTACTGGCAATAGAATGTGCGTAATAAATTCAGTAGCAAGGTATGAAAATCAGTAATGCTTTTCCTATAAGTTTTATGGAATTTTTATTTTCTGAAGATATAGTATTATATTCATCAAATAATATTCGAATAATAATTAATTATCATTTTTAATTCATTAAAATTCACTTTTTAAATAAAGACTATACGACAACTGCAATTTTGAACTTTTTATTTGAGAGATATCCTCTTGTCAAACCCATAGAAATTTTGATTTCGTTTTTGCAAGTATATGTCTTGAAAAGAATGTTAAGATTACAGTTCATGTCTTGCCATCGATTTCAGCAAAGATCTCTGTGGTCAACTTATATTGAAAGCAATTTTACTAAATAACTGATGTAAATTATAATTTTGCAACTGGCAGTAAAATATGTATTTTAGTAAAAAAATTGTTTTAATCAATAGAAAGGCTTGTAGTTTTTTAATTTTAAGCAAACATTTAAGACAGAAATTATTGCTTAATAACTTTTACAACCTGTGCTATAAATTATATTCAATGCCATAAATTATAAGCCAACCAATAAATCAACTTTTGACTGCAGTCTAGCTTTGTGAAATAAATATAATTGCTTTCATTCACTCGAACTATCCAGTAAATTCTAACTATAAATAACTTCAAGTGCGCATGAACGATAAACGTTATTGATAAAGGAATTAATGATCTGACAAATGGATACATCAATATCTGTATTTAAACAATGCTAAACGTTAATGTACACTCTAAGACAAACGCTCACAAAAAGAGCTGTCCAAATGGTGAATGGTATATGGTATATACACGCATAAAAAAAAAAATCGACTAAGATTTCAGAATTGAATGCTTTATTCGATAAATATATAGTGAATGAATCAATAGTACATTGGCCTACCTCTTTCCCTTATGCTGTTATCCTACTTGGAATTCATTCGTTGAACTGACAAATATTCCACTGTGGAAATTTTATGCCAAACTCTCTCCAAGTCCTTGAATGGTTACAGGAATCTGCACATTAGCCCCTAACATGTTTTAATGAAGAGAGATTTGGTTATATAGCTGGCCAGTGAACATTTTCACAAAGACAATCTGTAGAAATTATTTCCCTGAACGGCCGGGCAATATCTTATTGAATATTGAAAAGTAAACCGGCATGCTGTAGTGCAAAATAATGGGGCGTATAATATTGTCGGCATACAGGCGTGGTATAAGGGTGTCAGTATGACAGCCAAAAAAGAAAGATGTAATGAAAATAGGTCATAACTTTCGGTTGACGGTTTGTGTCACAGGCGACAGTCATGTTAATATCCCATTGCTGTCTTGGGCATCTCTACACCCGTTTTTGGTGATCAATGGTTTGGTTATCAATTTCGTTATCAATTTGGTTATCAATTTCGAAGCTGAACTCGTAGCCAAAAAATTGTAAGCGCGATCCCAGCACCCATGTGAACGCATTGTCTCTGTGATTCAGGTTCTGTCGGATCTTTAGGTCATCCATTACTTTTTTAGGCTGTGTTCTGACATATTTACATCATTCCTGCGATACATAGTCGAATTGTGGCATCCCTCCGTCCTAAATGTGAAGTAATCTTTTTTATTTGACCACTTTGCTTCTTTATCCCAATTGCATTTTCTCTTCCAAAATGTGACATGTAACTCATAATCTAACCCCAATGCAAGGCATTGGTACAGTCCAAATGAATAGATAGAATCAAATTCGAATAGAAGTATACCCTAAAAATATTGACTCTTCTATACACCATCTAGATGTTCTGAAGCTCCTGCTATTAACTTTATTGAGCACAGATATGCAATCGTTTACATATTGATTGAAATGTGTTTGTATACGAAATTTCCGTTACAATTGAACAACTTCTTAGTGGCTTTTTCTTTTTCACTTTTTTTCTTTCCTTTTTTTTTCTTTTCCTTTTTTTTTTCTTTTCTTTTTTCTTTTTTTCTTTTCTTTTGTTCTTAAAATATATTAAAGTTTCGCAACACTTGTTATATCCAATTAAAGAGAAGAATTAAGAAAAACGAAACTAAATAAATACAACCACCCCATAATCCTTGTTGGTTTTTACTTCAATTACCTTTTAACTTCTTCGAAGAATCAAAGCCTTTTAATCAGACACTTTTAAAAGCGCGGTTTCAAGTGAAAGGCTGACATTATTATTTTTTTCTTGTTTTGTTACGAACTGTCAGAGAAAAAGAGAATTTTCCACACAATGCATCGTTACGATTGAATTAATTAATTCCGAGCGCTAACTTAATAACTGGGAACGGAAGGAAGAACATCAAAAAGAAACCACTGGCTTAATAATTCTTACTAAGCTGTTTTATTTAGACGTCGAGAAATTAAAACATTTCGTAAAAAAAAAAAAAAAAAAAAAAAATCACATGAAAATGGCAGCTAACATAACTCAAACAAAAGCGCTTAGAGTTGAAAAATATTCTAAATTGTTTACTTTGACGCTATTTTAATTTATTAACCACAATGTTTTTTAAAAAACAAGAAAAAAAGTATTAGACGCATTTTAATCAGATGATTTAAGTTGGAAATGTGGAACAAAGCAAATATGGCTAAGGAAGATTACTATTCTTTTTTGCTTAAATTGCTCCCTAATGTAAATTTATGGTTCAAGAGCATTGAGAATATCACTTTATATTATTCAGCCTCTTATTAAAAAGTGCAGCAATTTTAATATCTTTGCTCGTGTTTTATTTTCTGCAATGTATAAATTTATTTTAAGGGCTCTTCAGTATTATTTCGTGAATAATTTAAATAGCTTCAGGAGCAAAAGTAGGTTTAGATACTGAAGATAAAATTGTAAGATTCAAGTAGAATAATGTAGAATTTGAACGATAAATAAAATTGGTTTTATGTTATTATGTCTGCAGTATTATCTTTATTTTGACTCCAGATTACTTTTCTGGTCTCTGTCAAGTCTGCCAAGATTGGTCTTGTCTCTGCCAAGACCAGGGGTGAATGGTGGGATATTTATGTATAGTCTCTGAATTTATTTCACACTTTCGCCAGTAGCCATTTTTAGTGCTCAATTGCTACATTAATACAACAACAACAACAACAAAAAAGAGCATTCATACATATTCAAAAGTTATAATTAATATACACATTATATACTGCTGACGATTAAAATTGCTACACCATGAAGATACATTCAACAAATGCGAAATTTTAATGATAGTCACAATACGCTGGAACATGCAAATAATTAGCATTTCATCACATGCTTCCAAACTAGGTTGGAATAATGAAAGGCAAGATTTTAAAGAGGATTTCTCATACGGAAATCTCAATGGCACATTGGTTGCTTGTGTATAAAAGGTCTTATTATATCTTGTTTAAGAAGAAGGAGGAACTGATACAACACGTCTAGGTATTTGATTGCGGCAGGATTTTTTGGCCTACTGGACAAACATCACTGGCACGACAACGGACAATGTGAGGACGTCTACAGCACCACGGACCGTCAGATTGGCGACCATTCCTGCGGCCTATCTTGATGCTTCAGCAAAGACAGCTGCACCTACAGCATTCAGTGAGGAACAGGAGCGAGGGAGCAGTGTCATGTTGTCATTTGAAATGAATCCCTGTTCTGAGTACAACATTATGGTCATAACTATGTATGGAGGTATAACTATTGGCAACTTGCATTCGTCATCATCATACAGGCCCAGCATCTGAAATAATCGTTTGGCATGCCACTTTGTCAACATTGCTGGCACCACTTATTTGCATACTTGTAATTGGGACATTGTAGTAGTGTGTAGTATTTATTTTAATTTTTACATTTCGGTTATGCTATGCCAACTCCTGAAAAGTACTGTATAAAATATATGCTATATAAAGTATGGTACGCAAAACAGAATGATACTGTTTTTTTTATTTTATTACTTTTATAAAGTACAGAGATCTTAAAGAACTTTATAAGTTTGTAAACTTTTAAAAAAATCTTTCGTAAGATTTACATATTTGGTGTTAATGCCATCTGAGAAAGCAACTGATGAAATTTTTACTTAAAAATTTCATAGATCAATGTCTCTAATTTGTCACTCAAGCTCTTTTTATTCTGTTTATGCTTGAAAATTGCTACATGAAACCAATCTCTTATCAAACTCGATGCAACGATACTTAGCAACTGCAATGTTGATTCGCTTTTCCATTTCGGCGACATTAACAAGGACGAGAAAACAAATATTCAATTTTAAAATATCGAGGGGCGTCAAATGTATAGAACGATTCGCAGAAAACATGATCTGAGCATTTGGAGAAAAGGAACCAAAGTAAATTTATTTTTAAATCAGTGCCACTAATGTTCGCGGTGGCAATTTTTCGCATCACAAACTACTATCATGTACTATCAAATTATAAACTACTATCATGTACTATCAAATTATAAACTACTATCGTGCTCTATAAAGTGATAAACTACTATCGTGTTCTATAAAATGATATTCAAATCATGCAAATCTTTTGAATAAAATTCCAATGGCCTTGCAAATTTGAGACTTCCTATATGAAACACTCTGAGTATTACTATTCCATTAGTAAACATAATTATATGTAATATTTCATTTTTGAAACATTTCTTTCAGGTAAAGGGTTTTCTGTTTTATAAATTTTGAAATACCGTCATTATTTTCCAAAATATTGTGTTTTCTTGTTTAACAATGTGGTTACTAATTTTTCCCATAGTGAAAAAATTAGACTCAGTTATGTGAATGTTATTATTTTCATGCTTGTATTAATTTAATTTTAAATTTTCTTTATTTATATATGCTTCCAAATTTTTTTTTTTGCTATATAGTTTTATGACTAACTTAACATAAAAAATGAATAACTTATGATTAACTATTTTATGACTAACTTAATATAATAAAAATCCATAAACAAAAGAATCGTACTAAATTTATTTGATTAGAAAAGATTTTCCTGAAAGTTTTCAACAATGTTTCATCATTTCATAATCATTGCATTCTCCCTTGTTTGTATTCGCATCCACAAACCTTTTCCAAACAATTCTGATTCTAATTCGCCGACATTACTTCCAGTGGGCCTCAAATTGTTTCTTTCAACTGGCTACATCCCAAAAAGCAAACATTCTTCAAATAGCAACACTTCCTGCATCCCAAATCGTTTTCACTTGTTAGAGTTCACCGGCCACTACCTTTGAAAAGAAAATTCCAAATGAATTCCGCAACATCTTGAGATTGAGAGGAGTTTTTACAACGCGACGTGACTTCCATAGCTTTCAGTGCGGGCCCTATTACCCAATGCTTGGCGGGGACGATAAAAATAAAGGATAACCCAACGAAATGGTTACTCCCCGAAAGCATACCACTTCCCATGTGACATGGTTTCCATCAGGTGGGCTGAAGATGGACTTCCGTTGAGTATTTGTTGCAGTTATGGGCCTTCTCTGCACTTTCAAAAGGCCCTATGTTATGTTCAGTAGTTTTGTTAGATGGCGTAGACGAGACGTTTCCGGCCGAAGAAAAGTTTCAGCTATCTTTTAGGAGGCATATACCACATAGTGTGTGTACCACATAACCATATACGCGCATAATGTATTTATATCAATAAATATAGGTGTATAATACAGATTACATAAACATAGGTGTTTTCATGTAATAAAATTCTCTCATTGCTGTACATAATATATTCACTGTATTACATGTAAAAATTTGAGTGGATAACCCTGTGGGTTTTCGAACTAAGGTAGTTTCATTCGAAACATGATAAAGTACTACCTAAAAGACGTATTATTTTTGGTTGATGCTATAAACTTTTAATTTTTTTTTTTTTTTTTTAGTAAAAATTGTATTTATTAAAAATTCATCAATTAATCAAATTTCAAGTTTCGGGCCATAGAATGTTCGATAGATAGAATAGCCAAACTGCATTATCTGTTTTACCGCATTGGATTTCTTAATAAGTTTTTATCAATTTTAATTTTGAGAATGATCTCTCAGCACTAGCAGTAGTCATATGAATTGTTACGAATAACATAACTGCAGTGCACACCTCAGGAAAGCTTGAAGACATAAAAGGATTCCTTATGATTAATAAATCCGTCTGTACCCTTAAGGAAAAAGATGTTTTTATTTTATATATAAAAGTGGACAAAATCCTTTATTGATACAAGCGTGTATCAATAAACTCATAGTCTCTGTGTTCGGGACGTGGCCCGTGGCAATTTGCCCGTCTTGCCACCCTATTGTTGACCACTGGATGGGGATGATAAATCTGAAAATCAGAAATTCCTTTCGCTGGACGCGAGGTTCTGTGAGAAAGGCTTGAAGACACCGCTGAAGATACTTGTTCCAAATTACAGCAATACAAGGCTGTTTAACTTAGATTTAGGTTAATGTAACCTTTTCCCACCATGTTATTTTTCTTTCTAACATTCTTTCCTTGATGAATCTGATTCTAATTCAGGTCTACTCATTATCATCATCATCATCCTCATCTTTACATTGCAAGAATTTAAAAAAAAATGTGCAATTCTTGTCTGAAAATATACATATGAGTCAAATGTTCACATCCTTTGATAACTGATTTTAAGAAAAGAATCATCTGGAAAGAAGTTAGTAATATAGTTGGTTAATTAAAACTGCGAGATAAAAATCGAAAGATACCGTGTGAGTTTTGGAAAAGTACTGTTCATATTTTACTTACTGAACATCTTGTATTTTAAACAAAAAAACTCAGAAATGTGTATTTCAAATCGCCTTGAAATGCACCATTGTAATTTTATATTATACCATTGTAATATATTGATAGTAATATGAATATTGTGATATTGAAATATATATTGTACCATTGTAATGTGTTCTAGTAAATTTTTGCAATCATTCAAATTAAGCCTTTTACGGTTAATTGCATAATATTTTTATACTGAATTTATTTGAATTCTGTTTATTCTCTCAATTAAGAATTAAAAATTTTTGATATATAAATATTATCAAATAGATTTTTATGAGAATGCAAAAAAAAATAATAATTAATTAATACAAAATTAATTAATTAATTAATAAAAATAAAACAAAAAAATTTTTTTTAATTTGTCCATAACTTTATCTATTATTGATTAGTTTGTTACCAGGAAAACAGATTATACCAAATTTGCATAACTTTTCATATATATTCCTCTTAAACTTATTAAAAACCTGTATCTGTTTTACTATCAACCTTGACATATACCCTAGAATGGATTTTAATTTATTTGATTATACATCAAAGGAAGGGATAATAATTTTAAATAAGTAAAAAAATTGTCCTTGTAAAAAGAGAGAAAGAAATATTGGAAATGAAAGGAAGAAAAAAAAAAAGGAAAAACTCTTGTGGGGTTTTTTTTTTTTTTTTTCCTGGTTGGAGCAGAAATAAATCTATCAAATTGAGCTTTTTTTTTTTTTTTTTTTTTGTTAAATAAATTTTCTAATATATTTAATTTTTAAAAACTTCGACGTTATGTGATACCATTTTTCATTTAAGACTTTAAAAAAAAAAAAAAATCAGATTTTATTATTCCTAAAGTCATCTCTAGAAGTATGGTTACAGCAAAAAAAAAAAAAAAAAAAAAAAAAATTACGTTTACTGCCGATCTTTAAATTGGAAATAGAAGAAAAAGCAATTAAAATATATAATTTCAATTTAAAAAACGTTCCTAAATTATTTTCTTTTAGAAGATCCTTCAAGTTCAGTGATAGAACAAGCATTTTTGACAACAGGAAAGTTGATATTTCAAAATCAATAATTTAATTAAAAGAATATTTTTAGGAGTAATGTAATACATCCGAATCGTTATTTTTCAATTTTTAATTTATAATTACATTTTTATAATTACTTCAAATTTTGTGTGTTTGATTGACATTGAATGAAAACAACACATTTGTTAAAAAAGATTTTTTAATATATTTGCTGAAAATTCGACCTACTCAGTAGTTTATTTTAATTTTTTTCAAAAATTTTCTGTTTAATCTAATAATTTAAAAGTGGAAAAAGCAGTTATATATTGAGACATTCAAAATGAAATGAATTTTTAGTTTTTAAAAAAATTTTTTGTAACTCCTATTTTAAATAGGATGAGACTTAACCTACTAAAATCTCAAAATTGTGATTCAATATTTTTTTAATTGAAATACATAAAAAATAATAGATTTATTTTCTTCATGAGAGTTGACTTCTTTGAGACTTTCAATTTTTAATACTAATGCTATATTTTTTTTTTTTGTAGTAATATTTCTGTCATCTTTATTTTATCCCTCTTTTTGCTATGGTTAACTAGTTATAATCAACTTCAATAAAATGTATTGGTCAATATTATTTTATGATGTTATGAAATTTATTTTTTATATCACAACTAGTTGTTTAAAATGCATTGTCCTTGTATTTATTTTTTTCTGCAAACAGAAAAATGAATGTAATGTACAATGGAAGTAATTTTATTGAATTTTAATTAAAAGAATTCATTAGAATATTTTAGATATTTCTGCTATTTCATTGTTAATTTTGTTAAATTGTATTAAAAGAAAATGAGACATGATAATAAGTGAATGAAATAACACATAATAAATGCTAAATTGGCCCAACATAAAACAGAAATTTTGTAATGCTCTAACCACATAATTTGATTGTCTGTACTGATCTCAAATTTCTTGTAGAAAATCCGCCCTTTAGATTCACATCTCTCCTTAAGGAATAGTAAAAGAGTGCAGTACAAAGCTACAAATTATGTTTTGATACTTTAGACTTCTCTAGGGAGGATAAAAAAAAGATAATAAAAAAAACCTTATATATATATATATATATACATGCAGACAAAAGTATTACATTGAAGTCGTTTCCAGTAAGAGAAAAAAAAAAAATCGTTTGCAAACCGGGCTAGAAGTGACCACGTGTTTCCGCATGGAGGGGAGGCACAAAAGTTGGGTGGACCGCATTTCGTCTGCCGTGGTGTCTAGCCCAAAAAGCGAATGTCCCGGATCTCTGCGGTTGCCATGGTGATGGATGAAATGGGCTGTGGTTCGTTGATCTGATCATTAGGTTTCAGAGCGCATGCGCCAAATTTGGCGGGTCTGTTTGCACGCGATTCTTGTTTCTTATTTTATTTTGTTTTTTAACGGTTGTTTTGACGCTGCGTTTTTTACTATGCTTTTTTTTGCTGTGGTTATGCGGTTTATTTATGGATACTGTAAATTTGATTGAAAACTTTCCACTTCAGATAAAAGAAAATGCTATAACGATTGCCACAACAAAATGATTCTAGCTCAATTTTGTTCAGACATATTGTTATTGTAAGCAGTAACTGGGAAAAAAAAAATTTTAATAGAAAAATTTGTATTTAAAATCAATATGTGTGTTGCTACGCTGCAGTAAATGTTTTTTTTTTTAAATATAAAATTAGTTTTTTTTTTTCAAAATAAATTAACGAATTGTTAAAAATTATTTTTAAAGATGAATTGAATCGATAAATTTATAATTTCTGATTTATCTTACACTGAACTAATATTTTTTGTAAGATGTTTTGGTACACATTTTTCTAAAATATTTAGTTTTAGGCGATTTTATGAAAACTTTTTTGTCCAAATTTTTTTGTCCAAGAAATTTTTTTTTTTTTTTTTTACTTTCAAATGTAATTTTATTACAAATTCGCATGAATTAAAAACTATAATTATTTAAAATTTTTGTGCGTGTATAAAATACTTACAGTAACAGTCGAGTAATAGTTTTAACAATTATAGGTAGTAATAAATTAGGCTGTCTGCATTATCAAATGAGGTATTTTTATTCATTTTTTGTAACTTCTCGGTTGCATTAGGTAATAGGTTATTCCATTCAAATAATGTTACCCCCCCCACCTGTACCCTCGTAGTAACTAAAAGCTCTGTAAAGAAACGTTAGATTTTATTAAAAGAAATCCAGAATTAAAAACAAAAATTAATCAAATAGAAACCTTTTTTCATACCTTTAATAACAAAATATATTCGAAATATAGAGAATATAAAAGGAAGGAATATTTATTATTTATTATATTTAATATCTTCTATTAATTTCTTGATTAACATCAATTTTAATCATAAATAAATATAGCTTTTGAAAATTCCATTGAACCCAATAATAAAATTCCTTTTAAAAAATTGTTGTACATTGTTTGTTGTTAAACTGGTTTCTTGAACCAATCGGATTGCATTTTTGCAGAATGAAATTCGAATTAAATGTTAATAATTTTGGAAATTTCTTTCAGTTCCGAGACCTGAATTTAAGAATAATAATTATGTTATTGTTCGAAGAGTGTGTGCTACAGTGTTATTTTACTGTTTGATCTTGAGACTCTCGCGTAATTGATACTTCGGATAAGTAATTCGTTAGAGGAATTTGCCACATATTCACCTTTACTATCCACTTAACGTTTTCGTCCTTGAAGAGGTTTGCGCTGAAGGACAAAAAGGTAGTGGTACAAGGTAATAATAATAAAAAGGGAAGGAAAACGTATGACACGTGAGGGTGTGGTGACGTTTCTCTGTGTCTGTTGTTTTTCGTTTGGCTGTACTTTGAATTCTTTTTTGACCGATCTCATTTGATCTGAAGTCCTGTACATCTTTTATAGATATTAAAGAATCTACCATGATAATGAATCTAAATAATTGATTGTTACTTAAATGATAGCTGGTTATGTAACATTAATGATCTATTTAAAATTCATTCTATTAAGGAATAATGTTTATATGAATTATTATATTTCTCTGCATTTTGTCTGTTAATATCTGTTCTATGGACATCAATTAAGAACACGTGTTTATCAAACCTAAATTCAAAATTTTTGTAAAATTTGTTACGTGGCATTAATGATTCATTTAAAAATTCTTAAAACATTAATTAATAATTAAAATTTTAAATGCACTCTACTAAGGAATAATAGAAGATAATGTTCACATGCCTTATCATATTTCTCTGCATTTTGTCTGTAAATATCTGTTCTATGGACATAATTGATGTCCATAGAGTTTTTCAACCTAAATTCAAAATTTGTGTAAAATCTGTTTGGATTAAATCATTTGGAATATTTTTACTACTAATTTCTGAATAGGATCCAATATCAATGTGATTGTTCGACAGCTCACACACACACAAATAAACTCAAATAATATTCGACACACACACGAATAACACGAAGTGGACTGTCCTTTATTTAGGCAGCCATCACACTCGAGGATGGACTGGCCACACGACCTTTCTCTTTGGTCACAGTTCTACAACTCCCCTTTCTTACATTCCTTTCTGTCTCGTCATCTCACCCCCTGCCAGACACGCCCGCAGGCAGAATGTTTACTGGACATAGGGCGTTGACTTCTGTTCAAGCTTTAAAGCTTAAAATATATAAAATTATTATGGCATTATTGTAAAGTTACAGAATTTGTTTTCTTAGACATAATACAATAAACTCTAATTTTAGCCATCTGGATATCTTCTGTGTCAATTCATTGTGATATAAAATACCTATATATACATACTGTAATATAAATACTGTCACAATACATATTGATATCCCTCGTTACTTTTAAGATACAATTATCTTACTTACCGTACTTGCTTGCTTCATAAAGGTAATTTACTGTGGTATAAGTAATTGCATGCCTAAAGATTTTTCTTAGGGGAATAAGATGGTATTAAACCGAATGTTAATTACCACACAACTTGATCGTAATCAAGTCTGATCTAAATTAACTTTTAGTTTTAATTATAAATTCGATGATTATGCATTAAGTCTTAAACAATATGTTTCATTAAAACAGTTTCGGTTGTTACGTTTTGTAGCACATTGCTTTAGTTATACTTTGAAAAAATACATATGTCATCTCTGTCTCTGTAATTTTAAACACTATGTATAAATCCGTCTATTTAAAGCTTCTTTTCTAAACAGTGCGCGAAATAAACCGATAAAGTTTTTAAAAACTCTTGAACGAGATATTGTTTTTTCAAAGGTATTTATTAATATTAAATAAAATAGTGCAAAGAATGCTTTTAATTATACTCTGTTACAGAAAATAAAACGATTAAAAATTTCAATGCTTTCAAGATTAAAATAAAAAAAAAACGAAGTTCGGTATCATTTACTTAGTTTTATCAGTGCTTTAAAACTTTTAACTCAAAAATAATTTGCAAAAATTCAACAAACTGTGAGAAAGAATAATAATTTCTGGTACTCCTAATTAAGCAGGAATGCTTCACTTTTCTTATACCCCACTGCGTCGTTTTATAAATCTAGAGAAATTTAAATAATCAAAGCCGCTGTCCTTTTACTTTATTCCGGATTACTAAGAGAAAACAAAAACTAAAATTAAGCCTTTACTCTACAGCACATTTTGTGTCATTTAAACACCTTAATTAAGTAAAAGTTTATGAAGAAGATTTTCCATTAAAACTAGTTTTCCCTTTGGTTTTTAACCCCTTCTTGCTTTGTAACAAATATTTCGTGCGTAATAAATTCCTCATTTTTTTTATCACTAATCAGTTTAAGACTTGTTTTCAGGCATTTCTTTGCCGTCAGATTTTCTTATTTTGACACAGAATGTGAAAAATCATCACTCCCCGTGATGTTATTAAGCTGAAGAATGTTGCTTAATTTCTGGCCTTGCATTCCGTTGCCATTGGTGAATGAATGCCTTGAAATATGCCATATGTTTAAGCTAGAAAGATCTTTAATTTATTTTCGAGACACCAAACATTTTTACTCAAGAAACTCTTCAAGAATGGTTAAACAGTTAATTATTCAGTGACTATTTTCGTTTTGTTTTCGTGGGAACCGTTTAACTGTAATTTGGAAGAATATAATATGAAAATTAATTGCTTAATAATTTTTATTTCATATGTCTTTAAAAAACTTTCATTTTTTTATAATCATGTTGGTGTAAAAGTAAATATGGAACGTATTATTCATAATATATTGTGATATTTTATGCATGACACATATCTGGATAACTTTATCTTGCATGATAAAAAAATTAAATAATTGTATGTTTTTATTCATTTTAGACTGCTTTAAATAATTAGTATAAAATAGTGAATGCTGAGAAATATTGTATGTGTATTAACGACTCAAAATTGGCTCAAAATTTATTAAAATCCAAGTCTTTGACTCATTCGAGTAACTTTGAAAAAAAAAATAGTATATTTCATGTGGTCATGATGAAAATATACCCTTTCGTCATGACCAAATCTTTTTCTTTTCATGAAAAAGTGGTTTGTTTCATTTACTAATTTATTACGACAGAGTTAAAATGAATGGTACTAATTAAAGTTTTGAGTAGTATATTACAAAGAAAAATGTAATGTATAAATTATTCTCGAAACATATAATTGCAAATCTTCATATGAAATGAAATGCTGATTAAGAACGAAGTGTCTTTATTAAGACTTTTTCACATACATATGAAATAAAAAAAAAAATCAACTTAACTGTTTCTATCTTGTTACTGGCCAATTACTTATTAAATAAATAAAGGTGTTTCTATTTAGTTCCTTTTGAAAACAAAGTCGTTTCTCTTCAGTGTTATGAGACACAATGTATTTTATAGTTCTCTTTCGCATTTATATGCCCTCTCTGCAATACGTGCATATACTTTGTGCTCAGTTCAAGAACACAATAGTAAAGGACAATTGCGTTTGATACTACCATTATTTCTCAAATTTATATCCATTCTGACCTTGGTTATTTGAAGTTCCCTAGAAGTCTGTTGTATGAAATCCTAGATTTTTCTTTTGAGCATATTTATTTTCGTGAATCCTTCTTTAGAAAGAAACTCGAAGGTCACTCGAAGCCACACCTCATTTGATTGACCTTGGTCATTAAATATGCTAAACAGTTCAGGTGTGATTCCGCGATATTTATTTATTTATTTTTTGTTATCTCTTTCAGTCATTTGTTCTCGTCTGTTGTTTTTTTTTTTATTATTATTCGAACACAGAATTATTTCTTTCTTTTGTCTTTTTATCGTCTGTCAATTCTCTCTCTTTTTCTTCTAAAGTGGGAGAGAATTTAAACAGAAAAGTATAGGTTAGGTCTGATTTCATTCTGTTATTACATATTAAATCTTTCTTTTTTTCATTTTCTTTTCTTTTCTTTCTTTTTTTTTTTATAATTCCTCGTCATCACGCGTAACTTCGTGTCTAGGAATCAATTTGGCGATTAGAATAGATCATGAGCTTCAAAGAAGCTAACATGAAACTGTTACAATCACTTGAAACGTTATCCATTATTTCCCTTGTCTTTAAGAAGATAAGACGTCAATTGAGGATCAGTGTTGTGTGAAAACTAATTCCGTTGTTCAATAACGGAAATTTCATAAGTTAGTTTTGCTCTTAAGATTTCAAAGATTTGGCATTTTTATTTTTAACTTCCAATTATTTTATTATTTTTTCCCTCTTTTGTTTTATACTTTCATCAATTTCTGTTTCAGGTTTAACTATTTCACTTTTACTTAACTCTTCAATTTGCCTTTTTGACTCTTTCTTATATTTCTTCCTTTTTATATGAAGCCTTTTAAAGAAAGTAGTTTTTCAAAGAGAGGAATGTGTTTTTGGTAAGAAAATCTATTAAACTTTAAAACAGTGCTGTTAAGTTTCCTTCCTACAAGTTTAACATCTGAAGAATACAATTAAAAAAAAATTTTTTTTATTGCCTTTTACAAAGTTTAAAAATTATTTCTTCTTTATGATATAGGTATTAGTTATTAATTATTATTTTATGAAGCAACAATATATTGATATTCTGTATTTTAAATTTAGTGTTTATTTCTCGAATCATGTTTTGTCATTCAATAACTTTGAAACTTAAATTTATTTGCTAATGAGTTTTAACAACTTTTTTCGTTTTTAAACAAATTTATTGTAAACATTTCTGTCAAATTTTTTTAATTTTCAATTTTTATAGCTTTAAAATTTACATAACGACATTTAATTCGATAAAATTATTAGTCCTTGATGATATATAATATATTAAGATTGGATAGAATTGGTTAACAAAGAATTGGTTAGAAAGTAAGTTATATAGAATAAAGAAGAAAAGAAAGAAAGAAAGTTATATAGAAACATTTTAAACTATTTATTAAGAAAAAAAAATTCTAAAAATTTATTAATGAAAGAATTTTCATCTGCCTAGTATGAGATTTAATTTTTCAAGTTACTTAACTGTGACACAAAAGAAAAATATAGAATCAAGACTTCAAATGTAATTCACCTTTAATATACTTAACGATTTTTTAATCATTTTATGATGTATACATTTCAGCAGCTGTGCTTCGAGGAACATAGTTATTGTTTTGTGATATTTAACATATCTTAATAAAGTTATATAAATAAAACAAACGAATGAAAAAATACTTAACTAAACAACGAGCTAAATGTAGGATCAATTGTAGAAAAGGTTTTTAATTTTTAAATTCTATAAAACGAAATAGGTAGCACAATTTATTGCATGGAATTAATTAAGCTTAAAAGGTGTTTAAATTTAACATCATTTTATGAGTAATTAATTAAATTTAACATCATTTTATGAGTAATTAATTAAATTTAACATCATTTTATGAGTAATTAATTAAATTTAACATCATTTGAATCGTTTTATGATGCATACATTTTAACAGCTTTGAAAGGAATATTGTCATTGTTTCGTGATATTCAATATATTTTAATAAAGCTATATAAATAAAACAAACGAATGAAAAAATGCTAACTAAATAACGAGCTAAATGTAGAATCAATTGTAGAAAAAGTTTTGAATTTCTAAATTCTATAAAACGAAGTAGGCAACGCAATTTGTTGCATGGAATCAATCAAGCTTAAAAGGAATTTAAATTTAACTTTAGTACTTTTCTACAGTTTTCTTTTTATATGTTATGCATGCGTCATTTTCTTATTATATATGTGACATATTTCTGTTATTATTCTTATATGTTGTACTAAAGTGATAAAAAATCGTATTTACAATAATAATCATAAAGAGTTTTTTTTTTTTTTTTTTTTGGGGGGGATATTGATAGTTTCTCCTCTTTGTGTGTGTGTGTAATATATATGCACTGTATAGTAGTATTTCTTTGAACAAAATGACAACATGTCTAGTTCATTTCAAAAACGGTGTGAGTTTATTTATTGTCGTCAAGCATATCACGAAATATATGCATAAAAAGTGAAGTAGATGTAATTGCTTGATAACAGGATATAATTTAATAAGTAGTAATAGATAATAAAAAGGAATTTACTAACGATAGGTAAAATTGGTTTTTCTGGTAATATTAACAGCTGAACATTATCATTTTAATTTTAGCTTCTGCTATGTAATACAAGAAATGCTTTTCTTTTCTTTGTTTGGATCTGCTGGTTTATTCTTTTTATGGTTATCATTCATTATTAATAAATAATTCCATCTTATAACCACGGGGCTAATATTAGTGGTTCAATTCGTGAAAAAGAATACTTGAGGGAAGTAATGAAGAAGGGGAACCTTCCTAATTGTTGGAAATGAACGCCCCACTTGCAATCCGTTATGTAGCTAAAGTAACCTCAACCCATCACTTCTTTCGATCAAATTTTATTTATATAATGTGGAAAGACGAAGGATTCTCATTGGTTACCTGCTTATGAATGTCTGTGAAAACGTCACATTCGTTGGCGAAGAATCTTTGTTGTCGAGTATTGAGGATGGAGGTAGGCGTGTCTTAAGACTGGTAGAGCATCGCACATGGACCTTAGTGAGTTCATGGCCTGTCTGGGGCGTTGCTTTTTAAGCGTATGTGTGTTTGAGTGACGGTCAAGTAAAGGGCAAATGTAATGAAGTCCACTTATATTATGCTGAAGGAATATTTATCCTGATTTTTTAATACCCTGACACAGTGATTCTCAAACTGTAGGCGCTACTCTCAAGGGGGTTTATTTTCGGGTGAAAACTAATTTTAAATCGATTAAAAATTAATAAACGTTATGGTGATGAATACAAGCTTTAATTAATGGGCTTTTGAAATGACTAATAATTACGCTCTGGTTAATATGTAATACGCAATTTAAAATCTAAACCTGGTCCTGTAAAGGATCCTAATTCCTTTTGCAACAATTTTTTGAGAATGGCATTTTTGATTTACCTAATATCAAGCCACAGGTTTGGTAAAATTATTTCTTAATAACATAAGAAACTTTGTTCTTATAGTGCATCATGTTTTGTATACAAATTCTTTAAAACAGATCACTCATAACTACATAAATGACCCTCTATATTTAAATTTTTAATTTTTTTTAGAAAAAAGCAATTTAATATTTGTTAATTATTTATAGTTTCAATGCAATAAAAAAAACTTTCTTATTTTGCAACTTAATATAGTGAATACTTTTAAGTAAAAAAAAAAAAAGCCTTCTGCAATTTATTGTTGCCAATATAAAATTAACTGAAGAAAACACTCAAAATTGCTATGACATTTTAAGATGGAGGAAAAAAAGATGACATGAAAAGTTGACATGACAGTAATATTTTTACTTTGTTGTTGAGGAAGGGAGGTGCGTATGGGGGTTAGCTGGTATTCCCAAACTTTTACTCCCCCAGCATAACACTATAATCCTGAGATTTTTAAAAGGAAATCTTGGGGTTTTTTTTAGGTAGGGCAGATATAAATAAAAGAAATAAATCTGAGCGTTAAAAAGATTTCTCAAATGTTAATTATTTTTTATCAATTTTGTTTCAGTTATTTAAGTAAAGGTCAGTTGGTTGGTGTAGTTTAATGGCACAAGGGCCAGTTTTTTCGCCAAGCTTCGCCAAACAGATTAATATAATAACGATTTTATAGATTTCCGACGATGACTTATTTCATAATTGTTTTGAATAAGGTCTTAAAATATTTAAGTAAACTGTTATTTGTAGTGTACAATTTATTTCTGGCCTTGGGAATCCAACGTATTCAAACTTGTAGTGATATTTAAAATTACTCCAAACTTATATTGATTTGAAAAATTTCACTGAATCACTCACATGTAATAACACCAGTGTTTCTTATAGCATAATATGGGAACGCAGTTTTATCATATCAATACGTTTTAAGTATAGTTGGAAATAGTATTAGTTGTTAGCGCAGTTTATGAAAATAGCTTTATTTATAATATCTCGCCTCAACTCAATACCATACTTTATGGCCATACTAGTTTTGAATGAAAATAATTAATTAATTTTTATTTATTATTCTATCTTCATGATTAATTCTTTGAGGTTAATACCCCGATTAATCTATCTCCATATTACATCAACTTGATGGCTTTTAGAAATAATTTACAATATTGCTTTTGTGTATAGTGGGTGGAGTTAACGGAAGCACGCTATTATCCATTCAACTGTCCCAAACTTGTCTCTTGTTTATCACTGCATTCATTATTTTCTAATGATTTGGAATACAACTTGCTACTTTTTTTCTCAGTTAATTAATTAACTAAATGGAAATTCATCTTTTCTCTCATAAAGCTTTAAATTTTAAAAAAGTGATGCTTGTTTTCTTTTAATACTGGACGAGCAAAAAACTGCATAAGCTTTTAAAAATTCATTTAAAAAAAAAAAAAAAAAAGAACAAATAATGATATAGAGCTGCAGTTTTCATTAAAAGCATTGTCAAAATGCGAAATTTTCATAAAAAAAACAAAAGAGCGAATAATGATATAGAGCAGCAGTTTTCACTAAAAGCATGGCCGCTAACAATCATTGATCTTATGGAAGTATGCAAATAAAGATGATAATAAAAGAATTGATCAAATTGAATCATTAATTTGATGTGTTGTATAAATTATCACGCCAATTCGGGAAATGGCATTCATATATCAGGACATACTAGACTCTGTAGTCTCACACTTTTTTACTCGCCTACAATCTGTTCATCTTGTGGCCTGGTTTGGTTTGTCACTCTACGGTCATTTTGAGCACATTTTAGGCTAATTAGACTGGAACCTACAATTTAACGTGGATTCCGAAGCTCTGACAAACGCCAGACCTGTGGTACCAAAGGCCAAAGCGCTAGCCAGTTGGCCATCAGACCGCTGTCTTGTGGCAGAAGGCATGTGGTACAGTTACTGATGTAACATGAATCTCAATAATCTTATAGTTAGTCATTTTAGAGTTCATTTATATTCCATTTAACTAGCAAAGCTAAATCTGATATTGGTAGCATTTGCACAGTAATTTGTACTACACATCAAATTGATGATTAAGGAGCTACCTAATGATGAGTTCTTTTAAAATTATCCTTATGCTCTTACTTCTGGAAGATCAATGCTTTTTAGTGCCTCTATCGGTAATTTTTTAAACAACAACCTTTTTTTCACTGTTGAAAAACACGCCTCCTGAGAATGCTTTTACTAAAAACTGCAGCTCTGTATAATTATTTACTCATTCTTTTTCCCTCCTGAACTTTTAAAGTTTATACGGACTTTTATCCACCCTGTAATTTCAACATTTTTTTTTTTTTTAAAAGGGAAAAAATGTAATCAGTTAAAAAAAAAAAAAACTTTTTTTATTGATGTTTTCCTTATGAAATTATGGACAAGAAGATTATAATAAACTGGAGTATTCCTTTTAAAACACACAGTTTTTGTTTAGCTATTGATTTTATAGAATTTTTTTGTAAAATTAACAATAATTAACTGTTAATTAATTTACAGTTAATTAAAGCTTAATTTTATTAAAATTGTTAATTTCAATTTATAATAAAAACTATAAAATTTATCACTAATTTCACTATTTTAATTTCATGATTTAAAATTCCATTGGGAGAAAAAAAGAAAAATGTTCATCTAAAGCCTGCTCCTTACTAAGTAAGGAAACTTAGTTTGACCTTAAACTTTGAGTGAAATTTAATCAATTAGATTAAAAAGAATCATTTGATTAAACCCAAGTTGCTTTGGTGTTCAAAGTTCTAACTATATTGCAACTAAACGAACTCGAGTTTTTTTTTCAAATGACTTAAATAATCCCAAGAGATAAAACCTTTTCAACTTGCTTAAACATGTTTTGAATTATTTTATGCTGGTTTATGTTCATGGTTTAATAAATTAAATTTGCTATTTGAAACTTATTAATGGCTAAAGGGATCAGCAATTTTCTTCGTAAATAAATGCATTACTCATTTAAATTATAAATGCTAATGAATTGATTATCAATAAACAACGTTAATATTAACTCCTGAGCGGTTTTGATGGAAGCTTTATTGCTTCCTTTTTTCGAATATTTGAACTATTTAGTGTGTCATGAATCCCATAATTGAATTGTGAATAGCGTCTTTTAAAGATTACACTTTAAATTCCACTTTCATCAATAGTATTATTAGAGAAGATTTTTATGTTGATATATGCAAAGTTGCATGGTTTATCTCGTAAAATAAATCACCCAGAACTAAACCACACTAAGATTTGTTTTCTTTTGTTGTGCTTTCATTAATTATTTTGAAGTGGCGTTGTTAAGATATGCATTATTCGTAAATTAAATTTTGGGCTAAATAACATTACTCCATTAATATTAACTTGCATATCTTTTAGCAGTTTGTGTATATCACTTTCATGCTTTGTTGACTTCCTCCCTTCTAGGATGGTAATTAGCATCGCATGGTTTGTCCTGAGGTCATCTTATGTTCTTGTTGATATCCTGTAATAAAATATTGTCGTTTTGTTGTGTTGACAGAATTGCACGGTTGTATCATCAGATAACCTGATCAACTGATTGCGTTTTGTTTATGGATATTTTTCGGTGTAAGAAGAAAACGTGTTAATGCACTTCATTAAAATGAATAATTATTTGCTTTGTTGCGCTTTTGACAAATATCGATTCTATCTTATGCCTAATAGCTTGTATTTTATTTTGCGGTTTTTATTTTTGTATTTTATTGCAAAATGTTAATGGTTACGTTGGATAAATTTTTTGATAAATTTAAATCCATGTTCTGAATTAATTTTCATTGTACTTATGTTTCTGATTAGGTCATTTTCGTTTACGCCATAGACCAAACTTTGTTATTTAATGAAAAAAATTTATCACATTATTTCTCGTAAACTATTTTTTTAATACCACATTGAATTTAAAAAGCTTTAATTAGAATTAACTTTTTTATGTATGAATTTGACTGAAAATTTATAATTTTAAGGTAAATAATACATTTATTTTTAAATGCAATTTTTCCTTTCGTATACAGTCCAAACTCCAAGATTACATTCCACTGACTCCAAGATTACATCCAGCAAATTTTATTTTAATACCTTTCTTAAACAACTGTTGAAGTAAACTGAAAATGTGGCAGGTATTAATAGGTTTCATATTGAAATTAAATACCTTTATTGTTTATGCAAATGATAATCATAGTAAAATACTGACATGAGTAAGATTCGTCTTTGATAATAAAAACTACATTATAAAAACTTTATATATTATATGATAATTATATTAATAATTACTTTAATATTAAACTTATTAGTCTGTGTGTAAATACTATCATTAACATATTCTAAAATATTTTTTTAAATTATTAATATTTCTTAAACTGGAAATTAAGCGAAATATTCATAAAAAAATATAATTTATCTGAAACTAATTTCGAAATATTTTCTAATCATTTTTTATTCTTCTTTTTATCCAAAATTCGAATATTGCTACATTTTTTTATGAAATTTAATTTCCTTTATATTTTTATAATTTTCCGTGATTTAATTTTGAATATGAAGCCACAAGTAACAAAATTTTATTTAAAATTTTTATTCTGATAAAAAGTAATATTTAAATTTCTCCACAATTGTTCGAAATCACAACTGATATTCAAATTTGGTAATTAGATTATCGTCAGGACATATTCTGGCATTAAAATATTGCTCAGTTTGAATACCTGGTTAAAAAAAGAACTCACCATGGAACTCATACCTGGACATTATTGCTGCGTAGGCATTTTAATCTCACAGATTCTCTGTAACCTATTTAAAAAAAAAAATACCCGAGTAAAAAAAAATGGAAACAAACAAGTTACGACCTTTTCAAACTCTTGTGTTTCAGTGGCCGCCCTTTATTAATGAAAACAGTGATTAAAAGGCATTAAGAAAACAATATCTGATTGATTATGCTAAGGAACAATTAATTATGGCAAAAAAAGTTTTTCGCTTTAATTTTTTATTCGCAATAGTAGTGTTTCGATTTTTTACTTTATTTTTGAGAAAAAATTTAGTAATGACAAAATGTAAAGATACACTTTTGACAGTTAAAGAGTTATTTATATTTTTATTAGTAATATTTGTTTCGTGTATTTTATACAACATGGCATTCAATTAATTTTAGTAAATTTTAGAATAAGGTAATAAATTTACAATCATTTAAAAATTATTTTCATCTAATTGTTTATTTTTTATACTATTGCGTTATAATAAATGCAAATTTCAAAAAAAAAAAAAAAAAAAAAAAAAACTGGCAATTTTTTTTTTCTAATCATTTTTTCTAATTTCCTCCCTTTTATTCCTTAATTTTTTTTTTATTCTTTTTTTTATCGTAGTAAAATACTGATATGAATATTTGCCTTTGATAACAAAAAAAATATCATAAAAGCTTTATATATTATATGAAAAATATATTAGTAATTACTGTAATATTAAACTTAGTCTGGTGTGTAAATTTTATCATTAACGTATTTTAAAATATTTTATAAAATATTAATATTCTTTAAACTGGAAATTATATTTATAATAAATTATATCTTTTATATCTACAAGTGATTGGACATTTTTCACGTACCTTATTGGGTGTGGAATCTCTTTAAAAAGAATGAAAAATACAGTATTCTCATTGAAATAATCTTTAGTAACTTATTTAAAATTTTAGAATTATTTCACGTTCAGTATTTAAAAAATTTTTATACTATAAATAAAATTTATTACATTTTTTTTTGAAATAACAAAATATCTTATGTACTTTTTTCTTAGTTTTGTATGTAGTATTCACAATTTAGTTCTCTAATACAAACAGCGTCGATTAAAGTGGAATTCACTATAAACCTACACTAGCACCTATCTATCAGTTATCATCAACTTTAAATATCTTTAACACCTACCTTTTGAACCGAATCAAGTCAAAGTTCTTTCAGGTCATTTAAAAAGTTGTTTAGTGTGGGATTATCAGGTCTGCTATTTGATCCCATCGAAATTTATATTTCCTCCAATTCAGTCAAGGACAGGATGGCAGTGAAAAAATAAATAAATAAAGAGAAAGAATACATTTTGAGTTATTTGCGAACTTCTCGGAACTGTCATAAGCCACACCCAGCTTACTATGCAAATGCAGCTGCGGAAAGAAAATAATGGAAACACAGTGGAGGGTTTTGTTAGTTTGCAATATTTTTCCTTCATTTTCCCCATGCAAAATCTGACATATTTGATATCGTTTTAGTTCAGGTTATGTAATATTTTATATTTTTCGATATGTAATTTTGTCTTAATTTTAAATTTTTTGCTACATATGTATAGTCATTTTGATTTAAACTGTCAGTGATTTTTGGTGAAAGTTTTATTATTTACATTTTTGGTCTTGATGTTGCAAATATTTTAATCTAAGAAAAAACTAAACTTATTAATTTATATGAGGGATAATTGATAGAATAAATATTTTAATTTGACAGATGCTAAATTCTGAATTTTTTAAGGAAAACTAGTTTCTATACTTTTTATCGCTGGGTATGGTTTTATTCTTTTATGTCTGACTTTCTAAAATGCAGTTTATGATGATACAATTAACACTTTTTTTTTTTTACATTTCGTTAGAAGCATCAAACAAAAAATTATTGTAATTTAAAAAAATCTCTGTAGCTCTAAAATAACAAGTTCGACTACGGAATTATATAATCTGCTTATAGACAGATTGAAGTGCATTATATTTTTGTTAAATTTTTAAATATAAAATCTCAAATTTAAAAAAAAAAAAAATAAAATCTGTTTGCTTAAATGATAAAATCGAATAATAAATTTTGAATCATATATCAAACTGTATATTTATGGGAATAGTTTAATTTTTGATACTCTTGCTGTCTAGTCAAAAACGTACGAAAATGCTGTCCTGTTGTTAGAAAGAAATATTTTTTTTCTTTAAAAAGATTTTTTATTATCAAGGTGAATGTTAACCAATGTCATTTAATGCAAATTAAACTGTGTTGTATAATTTGTATGAAATTGATAAAAAACAATCTATTATTTATATTGCTAATCACTATAACCACTAATGATATCATAATTTAGAGAATAAATTTTCATTCTAGTCTGATTGAATAGTTTTCGTTTCTTAGGCGGCAATGAAAATTTAATCATAAACGTCAATGTGAAAGTCAACAAACAAAAATATTTTCTACGAACTTTTTTTTTTTTTTTGAACGAACAACCCTATATTTTGTTTCTCCTCCATACTATGTCTCCCCTTCCACTTAAATTCACTCTTATGGCTATGAAATTTCGAACATCCAGTGAAGAATTCCTTGAATTGAACTGCAGTAACCAAAAGGAATTGGCGATATACTTCAGGTTGCAATATTTTCGACTACTTCTGGGCTACTGGAATCTACGATTAAACCGGGACATTTTAATGGATCGCAAATTTTTTCTTGTTTACTAAACATTTTATGTGGTTGAAATTCATCGGTTATTATGTTTTATTCATTTATTTTACGTGAGACCATTTTTGAACGTTACAATAGCATAAAAAATAACGTCAGCCCTGAAAAAAATTCGCCAACCACGAAAAGTCGCCAAATTAGCATAGAACATATTTACGTAATTTCCTTATGAATATTGATCCATTTTGATTTTTTTTTTTTTGTTGAACTAGGCTTTTATTAAAAGTATCCTTGCCAATTTGGTGAAATTTGGATGTAAAATGAAAGCGTGCATAGGTGGACATGCACGCACAAACTTGATGTATATATATATATCTAGAGAGAGAGAGAGAGACATGTTGTAATTAAGAAAAAAAAAAAAAAAACATAAACATAACAGTTGTTAAAAAAGTTTTTTTATGGATATAATTAATTATAAAAATATTTGTATCAGATTTTTATTTTAAATAACAATTACATTTTCGTTTTTTATACTCAGGAATTTTCATACTTAGGATTACTCTATCATTTAAATGGTGTTTATTCATATTGAAAAAAATAAATTTCATTAATGTGACTTTTGAAATTGTATTGTTGTATGTTTTCTTACATAAAAAAAAAATTAGTAAGCACTTTTATGTACCATATATACATACATACATGCATGTATGTTTAAACTTGAGAATACGTTCTTTCCAATTTTAAATGTATGAGCCAAATCTTTCAAAATTTATAACGCCAGCAATCTGCTACCCTAAATTATGTTTTGTCCCAGTCTTGTTTCGAACTCTGTTGATTAATCTCTTTCTGCCTGTTTCTTTAACACTTTTTTTCCTGTTTGCTGTGAGTTATCGCATCATTACTTATGGTGACGAGGAAAAATAGTCTACAAACGACTTGTGGCAAAAATGAATGAAAAAAAGGTATCAAATATGTATGAAGAATATAGTTGAACTCTTGTTTTTTTATTTCATGCTATTACACTTTGTTCTATCTCTTGTGTACATATAATGTTATTGTTTTTAATAATAAATTTCTATTTTGACATCGTAGTATTTAATGGTTGAGTATAAATAACCTTGCATATGTTAACAAAACAAAACTGTTTCAATATGTTAACAAAAAATTATGAATAGTTTGCATATGTTAACAAAACAAAATAATTAAAGGAAAAATAAACAAAACGAAGCATTACATAGAATATAAATTAAAATTCATAAAATTAGGAATCAATAAATTTATAAAAAGATTTTAAAAAGCAAATTTCTGGTAGACAAGTTAACAAAAGACTGGAGAAATTGATTTGGAAACTGTATTTCTCTTAGTCTCTCTTTCATTGCTAAGAAATGTGCACTGTAAAAGTGTTCTTTGTTATGTTTAACACTGGCGTTGTTTTTCTAGACATAAGAAAAACTGTTAATTTTGTTAACCGTTAATGATAAGATAAATTAACTGTTAATTTTAACACTCTTTAATTTTTTTTGATGTGTGGTTAAGTTTTGATTATTTGAATTGTAACTATATATTTATCGAGAGACCTACCAAAAGAAATGTTACAGTTTTGTGATATATTTTCTGTATCCATCAATTACACAGTTTTTATTTTTTATTTATTTTTACATTTGCAGAAAATTAATTTTCCTAATTTAATATATCACACTAAAATAATTAAATAAGCTCATTTTTTATTTGTCTTTTTTTTTAAATTTTATATTAAAAGAGATAGTATTTTTTTTTTATTTGTTGTTAGAAATATTTAATCAGAATGAATATGTAGATTAATTAAATAAAATAAACGATTTATTTTTAATTTAAAAATATTATAGAAATTCTTTAAAAAAGACTGATAAAACAAATATGGTTTTGAATATATGAATTTTTATACTTTAATATTAATAGCTTTTTTAAATGCATTTCTGAAAAGATGGCAATCATAAATTAATGCATTTAAAAACCGATCGATGTTGATCGAAAAAAATCGATGTTGATTTATCGATAATCTATTGATCCATATATATATTCTCTGTTAAAAATGCTCTTTTAGAAGAATTTTTTTTCCAATATTTCTTAATATATTACAAACATCTCTTAATATATTACAATCATCATCATCATTATATCATTACTCGGTTTTAGTTAACATTCGTTTTTCTTCAACAGGTTTTGGTAATAAAAAAATTTAATAAAATTGATCAATTAGAATTAAGGGAAAATATGCGTATTATATAATGTCATATCTTATATGCATTATATATCATCGCAACCTACCATATCTTTAAGTGATTAGAGCAATCTCATTTGTAAAATATTTTTTGGGATATGTATTTATTTTATCATACAAAAGCAATTAAATAATAATAAAATACAAAAAAAAAAAAGAACTCATACAATAAATAAATGAATAGTAACTATCAAGCGATAGAAATGTTCAGTAAGGATGCTTTAAGTTTTAAATATGCTAAACTTGTATAGAGTTTAATTCAACTTGTGTTAAAAGTAGTCTACTCCTATCGCCATCTAGCGTCGAGTTCAGTACCTCTGCTAAAAGTAACCATTAATTTTATCTTTCGTCAACTAGTGTTGGCCGCTAATTCTCGATTGATAAGTTTTTGGCTTCAATTTCTAATTTCTTCATCATCCACTTATACTGTCGTACTGCTTTCTGATTGTTTTAGATTATTCGACTTCCTTTTCAGTTTTCAAGTTGAAAATCATTCCTTGTACGATACCAATATTTAAATTCTAACTGTACAAAATCAAGTCCATGATTTTAACTGTCTCAGGCACTCTCCAAATTCCAACGCAATGTATTGTTAGTCTTTTTATGTAATAATGACAAATTTCATGTTTTAAAGCAAATAAAGTCAGCATAATCCCATTTCTGAATTACAGAAGATCGCTTGAATCCAGAAAAGAAAAACACATGTATCACACAAGTGCTGTAACTGGGATGAATACTTTTAAATACAGCTGTTAAAGCGCCTTGAAACGTAGACATAACATTGTGATTAGTCATAACAAGCAACAGTAGAAATAAACCTTTTTACATCAAGTTCAATGATTTCATACCAGAGCCTCTTTTTCCTTCTACTTTGGGTTTGATTTGCAGAAAATGGGCTGTTTAGGTTTGTTAATTTTACCTCTACAATTGTTTGGAAAAAAAAAAAAAATCGCATTATTATTTATTGTAATAATAAGTTGTTATTTATACAAAGACCTCAAAATTACTTAAAAATTCAAATAAAATTCGTTACTTTTATTCGGTAAAGTAACATTGCTTCTGGAATCTGTTTTATGTTGTGCACCGAGACCTTCACAGCACAATTAGCATTCTACAGAGTTTGGCATTGTTTTTAGCCAGTAACAATTTTTTATGGTAACATCTAAGGGTAAAAAGTAAATTAGGGATGCTAATACAAAAGAAATGATCATAAAATTAAGTGCATTTGTTCAATATTTTAGGCTGTAATCTAACTGAAATATTTATCTGCCAAGCTGAAAAAAATCAGTGTCTTTAGTCGCCAAATCTCAAGAAAATGTTTGAGTTGATCACTGAGGCTGAAAAGAATGTTATCTTACATGTATTACGAGAAAAAAAAAAAATACACAATATTGAAATGCATAAATTAAAAGGGGAAAATAATTGTAAAAAACGTAGTTGATTTTTAAATAATATTTTGTTAAACTAATCATTAACATCTCTACTTTGAATATTATTTATTATTTATGACAAATTATGAGCAAATAAAAACAACGTTTCTTTTTGTTGATCAAATCATAATTTTGTTTTTATACATAACTGATATTCCATCATTTTCGTTAGTATTATTTTTTATAAGCATATACAGATTGATGTGTTTTAATGAATTATAATGAGAAACATTGTTTAAGTTTAGTCACTTTTTATAGGAAATATTATGCCCATTAAAATATGTTTTGAGTTTTACAACAGTCTGTATGTCTTGTCTGTATTGTTTATTGAAAGACTGTAAAAATATTTATACTAAACTAAAAAGCAGGTGGTAACATGTTTGCTGATACCCTTAACAGTTTTCTGACACGTATAAATTTTCTTTTTAAAAGTTTTTTTTTTTTCCAAAGCATTTTTTTTCCCGTGTCATTATATTCTTTCTTCGAAAAATTGATCTTGATTATCACATTACGTCATCCTATTTATGATTCCGGAGTAATCTAAAAAAGTGGGCTTAATGAAAAAGAATTATGAAGAACCGGTGACCACATTGATCTCTGTCAAGTATCCCCAAGTAAATAAATAAATGCATGGCATTATCAAAGGTTTATGGATCGTGTCCATTTAAAGAGAAAAGGAGGGATATAATTATATTTCTCCCTTTTAGCGTGAATATTAATAAGGAATATCATCGTCATAAACGTAATTGAATCATAATATATCATCATAAACATAATTAAATAATGTCAACGGAACTACTACCCGTATTATCTCCTACTGATGAATTCTCTACTATAAGGTTCTATCTCATCAGATGCATTGTCGACCTTACGATAAAGAAGATAATTCTTGATTAGGAAAAAAATTTATCATTGCTTTTAGCCTCTGCTGGGATACTGGCTAGTTTTTGTCATTTTTTTTTTATCCATATGATGCTGCAGACACTTTTTTTCTTATTTCTTTATATTTTCTCATTTCTCTTCGCCCAGAAGGCAAATGTAATTGTTTCTTGAATTATTACAACCGCGAGTAATGTTGAAATTCTGATTGATGTGTTAGGATGGGACCGCGATGATGTCGCTTGTCTTGTCAATATTTGATTATGCTAACTGACGTTTCATTAGTTTTATGGATACCTACAGACATCGATGTTATATAATTTGTTTCCCCATTATGCAGCAGGACAGTTTTGCAGATTATTTTTCTGTCAATAATTGAATTTAATGTATTTGAATTTTTCTCTATCTACAGATAAAAGTTGATGCCGAAAAAAAAAGTGTACAGTTACGCATTATTTCATGTGAATTTTTTCATAATGGTATTAAAATCTTCAGAGATGCCCGAATTTTAAACCGCACTATGCGTTATCACAGGTTAAATCCCTTAAAATTATCTGGACTGTTCTTATTAACTTTTAGTACAGCAAAATCTTTTTCAGCTACATCTATCCATCGCAACTTGGGTCGTATTCTTCCTCTTTGCCCTTTGTTGCTTTTGCAAAAAATTAGGCTTTTTACAGAGTTTAAATCATTCATTCTAAATACACGAGCAGTCCAGTTTAATCTATTGATCTTAGTAAATTTTATAACATCGGGTTCTTTATATCATATATAAATTTATTCGTTTTATCATCTTCTCCAATAATCAGTTTCCCTAACACCTCTAAGAATAGCCTTTAAAATCTCCCGCTGAAATATACCCAAATGGGTCTCATCAGATCTTGCCAAAGTCTGTTTCAGGGCCATAGACCAAAATAGGTCTAATAAGGGTTTTATATAATTATATTGACCCTGCTTTTAATTACTTGTATTGTATATTTTATGTATTTGTTAATAAGTTACATCCTTTCTTCTATAAATGACATTTGTTATATGGATTATTCCATACTGTTCATTATTGCTTTAATAGGGAAATTTAGCTAATTAGAACGTAGGTCAGATTTTCGCCTCACTTAAATAATCTCCATGATTGGTGGAAAATTGCCCCTAATTCAAATCAATACTCAAATCTTCGCCAGAATACTTCTGAATAATGCGCTCTAAAGTTTGTTATATCATCAACAGCGAGATATCCTCATTTGAATAAAATATTCCCTGCTCTGAGAGGGCTTCGGAAACTCGCCTGTGACACCTTCCCTTGCTGAAGAGACGGCTTTGATTAATGACATAATTTGAATCCTAATTACTCCATTATTGAAGAAGCAGGAGATTATTAAAAGATTTTCAAAAATGTGCTATCTCACATTTTGCAATTAATCTCAACCTTGCGAGCAGTTACAGCTTGCTGCAGTTTCTTTTAAGCAGTTGTAGGTTAAATGCCGTGCTGGAGAATGTTAGGGAAAATGTAATCTTTTCTTAGATATTTTTTGTCACCTTTCCCATACTCCTTTTTAATTGGATCTTCTCATGTTTTGCAGACTTACTTTTTGCTCTTTAAGCCGTGGCTTGTACATGTTATTGAATTTAGATTGGTTTTGCGTCTTTTAGAATTCCAAGGACTTTGTTGACAATAGATAGGAGTTATAATTGAACTATTTGAATTAGCTCTAGAACTTTTAATATCTTTCGCATTTTTAAATCCTTATTATAAAACTCATTATTCTCTATCTTGTAGAAATTTGATCAACGATTTTTTTTTTTTTAAAGAAATATCCATTCTTTTCTGATGAAAAGTAATAACCGTTTTTTTTTTAAACTGACAGACTTTAATTTTGTGATTCATCATTTTTTAAAACAGTGGAAAAACGGCGACATTTTTAACACTGCATTTAAACGAAAGCTGTTTATGAAGATTAAAATAGCTCTATTTAATTAATCTTAAAAAAGATTTCTATATGTTTTAGTTTAAATTTACTACAACTAATTAACTAATTCCCCGGCACTACAGTCCATGTTGGATCATGCCTCCAACAATACTACTCCAAAGTCGTTTGTTTCGAGCTTTGGTTTTCCAATTTGTGATCTTTAGGTTCTTCAGGTCCTTTTCCATTTCATCAATCCATCTTTTTTTTTTTTTTTTTTTTTTTTTTTTTTTTTTTTCTGCCTTCCCCTTTTTTTTTCTTCTTTGGCCCTGGCACTTCCCCTTGTAAATCTTCTTTGTGCCTCTGCTATAGTCCATTCTCATTTATGACATCCTTTTCTCCTAACAATTTTGCAATTTTATGATTATAACGCCTCCTCCAAAAATCATTCTCTCTGATCTGTCCAAATATAGCTCTTAAGATCTTCCTTCAATTTACTGCAAGACTAGGTATTACAAACTTGTTTGGCATAATCATTTCACTAAATCTACAGTTTATAAACATTATTTGGCTGTTTTTTTTAAATTCTGTGTTTAATTAGAGCAATGGTTGAGTTTTAATTTTGAAATTTAAGTGTTTAAAAATTTCGATTTTTTTAACAGCATGTAAGTATTTACTACAAAAATTTCTCCTGTAAATTAAACATGGTGTTTTTGGGATTTAATTTCTCTATCATTTGGAGACAGAATGTTGTTTCTCGTAGTGTCTTTATACAATCATGATATCATTTTGTAAACATTTTTCTTTACTTTTAAATGCTTATTGTCCTTTAGATATTTCAGTCAATGGTAAATATACGTAAATATAACAAGTTTACGACGATTCACCTAAGTCTGAAATTGAAACTAAGATGTCTTTAATAAGTATTTATTCCTTTGAATGCTATATATCGAATGATTCATAACTTATAATCGAATAATATAATCGATATAAATAAAATGTTATATTAAATACAGTATAATCGAATAACTTCAATTACTATATATCGAAAGATACATATATTAAATATTCTTTAAACTTATATAATATAATACAAAAATTTGCTGTCTTAAAGACTTTCGTCAAAACTTTTTATAAGTTTGACGAATTAGATAATTCCTAATGTGAATTAATTTACTTTAACTCAAATTGTGTAAAAAATGTATATGTAAATTTTAAAATAAATAAAAAACCTTCCCCCCTTCTTTTTTTTCCCTTGCATATATTTTCCTTTTACAAATATGTTTCATCTAAGACATCTTTTAAAAACGTTTTTATTTGAAGTTATTTAAATAGCATTCGATTTGGTAAAGAAGTTAACAGTTTTCATGTGTTTCTATTTATTCATTGACTGTTTCTAAAAATTTATGCAACTATAGTTTTTATTCTAAAATAGAAATTTTGTTCATAGCTCCTTAAAAGAAGAAACTTTATGCATGATAAAATTTGTATAAAATCTTCAAAAAGTCTATTGTTTATCCTTTATGAATACAACAACACGCATTTAAATTTTTGATACATTTAATTTCCACCAAGAACCAAATTCACACATGCATGTCAAGATGAGATCATTTATTCACTATTCAAAACTTAGAATAATATGTTTTGAGATATCTTACATTCTCGCCTCTGTAGAGCTCATAAATTATTCAGAATGAAAAGTTGCCACTCTGCTTCATGTATTTAAAATCCATTCCTACACACCACCAAAACCCTTACAAAATCTGTTCGATCATCAAAATCTACTCCACATCATGAGTTGTACATTGAGTGCTAAAAGGATTTTTGTAAATGATACGATTTTGGTGTTTGTTTTTTTTTTCCTTCCCCAAAACTGCACTTGTTGAAAGTGCTTTTACTCTTCAATCCGTTTTGTTTTCAACCACTTTATGAAAGAATTCTACCATCATTCAAAGAACACATTCTTTAAACGCAATCACTACTAATGCTGCATACGATGAAAGAGCACTTAAGCGGAATATGTGTATACATAAATTTGGTTTTTTTGTGTAATACTGGTTGTCTTTCGTCCTAGTAATGGCATATTTATTTAGCCACAGATTGAAGAGGACCTATTTTTCAGCCCGAAGCGACTCGAATGTTATCTACGTGCTTGGGTTTACATTTGAGACCATCGCTATGTTACTTCTTCCAAAAGAACAGTGTTACGAATTCGGAATACGAATAAATAATAGAGGGGGTGTGGGGAAGAAAATCGCCAAAAATAAAATCTTGCATTGTATATTGACTCGAATTCTGAAAGCGTTGGCGAATCTTCTTGAAATTCAGGGGCCGTCTCGAATGGCAAACATTTCGTGATTTTAGGTTACAAGAATCGGAAGTTTGGTAAAAGGTCGTGGCTGAACATAAATGTATGGATACCTATATTTGTGTGTCCATTGCAGCGGAATTCGATAGTCTGTCCTCATTGAGAAGGGGCTATCTCTTTGTTTATTCGAGAACAGTCATCAGTTGACTCGATCTAGACTGTGATAGATAGATGTTTTCCTCAATATTTGGTGAAGGGATTTGAAACAACTGTAAAAGAAAATGCGGTTCATATGGCATGATGTAAAGAATATGTGAAGTGAATCAGTACTTGGAATGGAATTTGTATTCGAGTTTAGTTCAAAACATAAATATAGTCGACAGAATGAAAGTATGAGCTGGCAGATTTTGTAACTGAGGCTTACAAATTTAGTATCTTTTTCTTTCTTCTGAAGTAGTCATTGGTTTTGACATGGGATTGTAGCATATAAAAGAAGGACTTATGAGAGCCAACCATACAATAGTAATATTATTACTCTATAAAGCTATATGTTTAATAAGCATATATATCTATTAGTCCTTGTATTGTATTTTAAAATTTCCTGTATTTATATTCGTATTCAATCTATATGAATATATCAGTATATTATTAAATTTGAGCCTTAGGATATATCGAAATTTTTATATTTGCAATATTGTTTGAACAATTGATGGCAATTTCACACCTCGCTGAAATTTTTTTTGCATACGGAAAGTATCTTCATATATTTAATATATTAAACATTCTTAGTTATGTATAAACCTTAACTAACATACATGTAAGTAATAGTATAACTTTAAGAAATGTTTAAATAAATTAATATTTTTAATGAAACAGAAAAGTAATTTTTGAAACTCTATTAATATTATGATTTAAATATTTAAGATGAAGTTACAATACAAGAAAACCATTTATAATGAAATGTATGAGAATACTTGAAAGTAATAGAAAAATGTAATAAGCCAAAACTAGTTATGTAATCACAGAAATTAGTGAAAAAGCTTGAATTAAATAATTTATGTAATTTTTGGCTGGATCTGAATATAGTTCAAAAATTATTGTTTTGTCGTAATAATTTTGAAAATTTTTGTAAATTCGTATTAAATAATTAAATTATCTAAAAACTCATATAAATTCTTTTTAAGCAGAGGTATTTTCCTTTTCATATTAAATATACGAATAGTTATTTTTTTAAACATTTAAAAATATAGATAAATTATTTTAGCTTTTTAATTCAAATCTGTTTACCAAAATATTTTTAAAAGCTTTTTCATAAAATATTATTTTAAAATTATACATTGGAGATAATGACATTTTTATAAAAAAAAAAATGAGGCACATCTGTGTTTTAATTGACTACTTAAAAAATTGTTTTTTAAAAAATAATAATTGTGGCAAAAATGAATGTGCGTTTAACTAACCAATTATCATTTTACTTAGTAACTGGTTTTTGAATTCTGCCTACACGTTTTAAGCATTATATCGCCATCTAGTGTCGTGTTTTGAAAATGTTAGCTGTATTTATAAGGGGAGGGGGTTAGTTTGAAAACTAATTAGTTGTTTTTGTTCTTTCCCGTGCATAATAAACTGAATGAAAAAAATGATGAATCACTATACTTTTCGAGGAATATTATGCTTAAAAGAAATATTTCGAATTATTTACAACTGAATTTATTTGATTGGCGTATTTTGGCGTATTTATTGGCGTATTTATTTGATTGGCGTATTTTGAATCATTCAAAATTTAGAATGTTTTGCATTCTTTGAAATTCGTTAAAATTAGATTGTCAATTTAATCAATAATTTTTATTACTTGAGTCGGATGCAGATTGAATAACATTTATTGTCCTTTTCATTTGATGTGAAAGGATTTATAAGTATTTATATTTTTTTAAAGTTTAAATTAAAATTTTTAATGTATTAATTATTGCTCGAAAATTAAAACTTTGTTATTATTTAGAAATGTCTTTTTTTAATTTAATGAAAAGTGTACTATTGTATTATAATTAAAATATATGAAATTAGTAGAACAAATATTTAATTTAAATTTTTATTGTTGATTTTTTTCCCCCATTTTAAAAAATTACATGGAATTGATTGAAATTTGGCTGAAAAAATTACTGCAAATCGAAAACATTATTCTTTAGAAGTTCCTTGTTTCTTTAATTGTGAATAAATAGAATTTTTGTATAAATTTACTTTTAGCAGTGATCTTGGCGAATTTCAAAACTTACTAGCCATTTATAATTTATAATTTTTCTATTATTTGACAAAAAAATTATAGAATATGCTAAAAATCCGATTGCAATTTATTAAAATTATTATTATAAATAAAACATGTCAATTTAAATCTTCTTACTAAGAGAAAAAAAAAATGTTAAGTCTTCTTTTTAAAAAAAGTTTTATTTTTTTCCTAATTAAAAAGTTTTTTAAAAATGAATTAATAATTCGTGATTTTTATAGTAAATTCTATATAGTCTAACGTTTTGATTTTATTATATGCATATTTCTTTATCATTTAATATTGAAAAATATCTTTAAAAAGTATTTAAAAATATATTGCAATGAAAAACTGTGAGATACTTTTTTATTGTGTACTTAAAAATCTTAATTAAAAAGTTTTTTGCGAATATTCAAACTGTTTCAATAACAATGATTAAGAATATTGATTTATTGATTTATTTTTGTAACAAAAACAAATTTTAACTTAATATAGTCAAAGATTTCTTTATCTTTTCTTGTTGAAATAACTTTATTTAAAGAAGTATTCTGTGATATTGAAAACAGTCTCATGTTTTTATCATGGAAATATATATTAACTTTTCAATATTAACAAAACAAAGGCTTTGTTTCATCCAATCACCTGCGTTGACAACTTAATCATTTGCTTGTCTCTAATCTGGGTGCCAAATAAGGAATGAAATGAAACTAACTTTATGAGATCCTTTAACTTTACGGTTATTTTCGCGTATCTTTTCTTATCCTAACTGAAAAATAAATAAATCTTGGAGTAGTTAATCATTTAGTTGACGATGAAATATCGCAAAATCACCTTAGAAAGGAAATCCAAAACTTTCATTACAAGAAGACTTCGAAAGAAAAAAAAAAATTCCACCGTCTTTTTCAATTTATTTGATTATACGTTGTCGTTGTTAAATTTCGAAATTGCACTTTTGTCATGAAACAAAAGAATGTGAAAATATCTCAAAATTTAATTTATATAAAAAAAATAATAATAATAAAACAAGATTGTGAATGTGACGGGACTGTTATCATCTCGTCACATTTCAGTAGAATTTATTTCCATATTCATCGTGTTTCTTTTTATACAGTTATTATGGTTGCAAAACTACAAAATGATTGTCTTTCTAGTGCTTTCTTGTTTTCATTGTCTTGAGAGTATATTTGTTTAGATTCATTGGTGTTGGGGATTCACTAGACATATGCAATGGAATACGGTCAATTCCGCTAGAATATTTTTAAAAACAATCTCAATAAAAAAAAAAAGCTCTTTATGGACTTTTTAAAAGAGATTTTTACTTACACGTTCTAGAATAACTAGCTTATTGTTGACAATTGTTGAAATTAACCTTTTAAAAAACATTACTGAAGATATACCAAGAACCGAATTGTTGTCTCTAAATCGTCAAGTGGCTAGCTGTCTGACCTTTGTTACCACAGACTTCAAGCTCGAATCTTGGCAGTGGCGTGGATGTTTGTTTGTGGTTAGGAATCGATTTTAAACTGTAGGTCCCGGTCTAATTAGACCTAGTGTGTACAAAATGATCGTTGAGTGACAAACCAAAAAAATCCTAAACCAAATCTCTCTAAATCAGCATTTATAATTTAGACAATGCGTTCTGGTTCATTTGGAGATCAATATATATATATATATTCCAAAAAGAAGAAAAAGCATTTAGGTGTTTGTGCCGAACTGTTAATGGTTTCTGGCCTTTGTTACCACAGGCTTCAGGCTCTAATTTTGGCGGTGGCGTAGATGTTTGTTAGTGGTTTCAGAATCGTTTTTAAACTATAGGTGCAGGTCTTATTAAAAAAATTATTGTTGTAGTGTGCACAAAATGATCGTTGAATGACAAACTAAAGCAAATTTCTCTAAATCGGCATTTATAATTTGGACAATGTGTTCTGGTTTATTGGATGATCATTTTTACTTACTTTTTTCAAAGAAAGAAGAAAAAAAAAAAAAAAGCATTTGCGCGTGTGTTTATTACAGCCCTGCACGGATAAATATAAAAGTAATCGGTTAAGAATAACCTATTGCCTTTAAATAACAATGTGATGCTATTATTTACTGTAATTTTTCATTAACCATTTAACCCAAATCTACTATCTGAATTTCAAACATCGACACCTTTTGCGCAACAACGTATAAAAAGTCGAGCACTAATTAGGAGTAGTTATCTCTATCAAGATGTTATTCTATCTTTTATTTAAAAGGCACTAACTTTATGGTAGTCGTAACCAGCAGGAAGCAAACGATTTAGTTGTAGTAGTACTGAGAAGTAGTAACAATGTAGAGTATCTAATTAATTGCATCGCATTACTGTTAAACCATGTTGTAGATTATTATACTCATCCTACGGGTAACGAGTTGGAAGAATAATAATTGTACTTGTCATGTCTGTACTTGGACGATTCTGCACTTATTCGTGACTCTAATGTGTGCATGTGCATCTTACCAGAATGTTAAAAAGTTTCATAAATTTAAAAGAATGAAAATAGAAGCAAATACTAGTACTGAAGTAAATGTTGAAAATTGAAGCCTGCATCACTATAAATAAATGAAGAATTTGGTGTTTGTCATTTTGCAAAAGTTGTTTGAATCGAAAATAAATTTCAATTAAAAACCTATTTTCCCCCTTTGTACCATTTTTACAACTTATAATTTCTATAAATATTATAAAGTTTCGTTTGCAGATTTGAAGAGTTTGGAAAGTGTGATTAAATTATTTTAACTGCATCGTTATCAGTAATAGAAATTGTGAATAAAAAAAATTTTTAACCTGTTTTTGTGTGATTAAGTTTCTCTAACGTATATAATTTAATGGATAGCTTGGGTGATGAGCAATAGTTCACTAAACCGAAACAAATTGAAATAAAATAATTTCGATTAAATAAAACAAATAGTTTTTAAATAAATAAATTTTTAGCATTTATTCCAAATATTTCATATACACTTGAAATGAAAAAAAAAATAAAAATCTTATGCATAGAAAATATTTAATAAAGGAATTTTTGTTCTATTACTTGTAAAGTTTAGTTACTTCTAGATTTAAAAAAAAAAAAAAAAAAAATACTGGATAGAATGCAATTTAACATCATTTAATACTGTCACTTAGTAGTCAGAAAAAAAAAAATTTTTATTTGACACAATAAATTCAAATTTAACTTCTTTATAGTTAAAATAACATATTCATAAATAATTGAGGATTTTAAGTTTTTAAAATTCATTAATAAGAAATTAAAGAGCAAAAATATAACTTTTTTCTACCATTTATTTAATATATATATATATGTGTATGTGTGTGTGTGTGTGTAAGTAAACGCTTTTTATTCATGTTTATTGAAAATAAGTATAATCTTTCATATTTTTATTAAAAACTCTTTTTTGTCTCATTTAAAATTTTAGTTAAGTTTAAAAAATACACTTTTTAATTTTAAAGAAATTACATATTGTAATCATATATCTAATTTATCTTTTATCATCAGTCTCTTACGCATGCACTAATATATATTTTAATGTATGTATAACATAATATAAATTTTTAATATCTATATGATCGCCTGTTGAAGTCCATGTTGAACTATATAAATGTTCCTTATAAATTTCAATGTAGGTCTGTGATGATTATATACGAATAATATTATATATATGAATTAAATTCTTTAAGCATAAAAAAACACTGCTACAGTTGGCTCTTCAGAAAAAGAAATCACAGTCGTTTTTCCCATTCATTTATTAATTTTAACCTTTTTGAATCAAATAAGCACAACTATTTTTTATATATACATAAAAACAATTTGAATATTGAGCTTGATTTTCTAAGCTGCTGAAAATATTTCCAAACATTACAAAAACTGATGCACCACAATTTTAGAGTAATCGAAAAATAACCTTCAGAAAAAAAAATGTTAAAAATTTTAATCACTCATAATGAGAGGGAAAAATATTAGCAGCATTTATTGACATATGAAATAAAGTTAGCTCTTAGCTCTTACATTACTAAAATTTCTTAATTAAGGAAGTAATAACTAGTAAAGAATAAAGGTGGATTCGAATAATAAAAGTATAATGCTTTAAAGCGTTTATACTTGATCATAAATACTGTGAAATATTTTTAAATAAAGTAATCTAATATTTTTCATTATCAGTAATACGTTATTTCTAAATTAAACGGAGGGAATTCTGTCGAATTACTTTTAAAGGTTATCATTATATAATAACTTATCCTAATTATGACTGCATTCTAATTATTCATATACCTCTTGAAATGAAATAACTAAAGGTTTGGTTTGTCGCTCTACGGTCATTTTTTGCACACTTTGGGCTAATTAGACCGGGACCTACAATTTAATGTGGATTCCAAACCTCTAACAAACATCCATGCTACCGTCAGAATTCGAACCTGACGCCTGTGGTACCAACGGCCAGAGCCCTAGCCAATTGACCATCAGGCCGCAAGAACTAAAGGAGAGAATCTATATCGAATGTCCTAACCCTAATATAAAAGTTTTTGTGTTACATCTTCTATGACCTTAATCGTGGTTTTGATATCTGTCAAATAGTGCTCGCTTTATTGTAATATCTACCAGTTTTTTAATGCTTTTCCTACATACTTCCTACTACTTTTCCTACATTTCAAATCACTTACTCTTTGGGAGGATTTTTTTCCAATGTAAAGCACATCGTATTTATTAAAAAAATTTTTGTTACTATTCAAAAAATTCATTGTGTCATAATTGTTTTGCTCTAATTAGTAATAGACGTCATAATATGTAGTGAAGAATTCCAATGTCTTCCTTTATCCTCTTAATTTATGGAAATGGTCTTATGTCTGAATTTCTTTAACGGAAATCAAGTCTTTTATGGCCGGCGAATTAGTTTAAATAACATAGATCATTCCCT
Source organism: Caerostris extrusa (assembly GCA_021605095.1). Classification (NCBI taxonomy): domain Eukaryota; kingdom Metazoa; phylum Arthropoda; class Arachnida; order Araneae; family Araneidae; genus Caerostris; species Caerostris extrusa. The sequence continues at coordinate 92,140 of BPLR01001888.1, forward strand.
ATTTCTTAACTAGTAATGAACTTTTTCAGTTTTTCTACGAGAGAAAAATAGTACGCTCTCCTTTTATCCTGATTGTGCTCCTCCCCAGTTAAGTTTCTCCAAGTCATTGAAGTTTCTTTTTGAAACTAAAGATAAGAAAGAATGTGATGAAGAAAAAAAAAAAAAATCCTAACTATCGCTGTTTTCGGGTTGATCCCTCGCTACCCTGAAAGCGTAACTTAATTCAGGACTCTAGGTTTTGTGGCGTAGGCGCTTTCCTTCCCTTTCCCGGTTGCTATGACAACAAGGACGAAAGCCCCTAGAGGAGTTCTAGTGATGGAGATTTCCGCTAGAAATCTCCCCTCCCCCCTCTTTGAAAGGGTGCACGGGAGGGTGACAGCGGAAGCGTAGATATTGCATTTCTCTTTCACAAAAGGGGGGTTTTGGGGTGCGAGAAAGTTGAGTTGAAGGAGAGGGGGAGAAGTTTCAATAATCTCTCTCGCATCTGCCATAGACAAGTGTCCTCTTAAATTTCTCTTAATTTCGAAGAAAGGAGAGGGTTTGGAGAGCTTTTTGATAAGTGAGACAGAGCCAGTGGCGATAGATTCCATAATCCCACCGCTTGCAGGAAATTGTTTTAGATTGAGGATTGTATGCCACAAACGGAATAAACTGTTACGCGACACCGTTTACGAAGTGCTTCCGTGTGCTGTTTTAAAGAAACACAATTTGTTTGCTGCGTCTTGGAATAGGATGAACTAATAACGGAGACCACTTAGTCCACCTGGATCTGAAGTGGCGTCGCCAGGATTTCTTTCTCTCTTCAAATGTTATTATTTGCAGTGGGGCGTTTAAAGATTTGTATTGATTAAGTTAATTAAGCATGCATTGCATTGTTTTCGCTGACTTAATAAAGAGGCATGTCTTTGAAAATGAGTGCCAAATCAGGTGAAGCAATAGTCTGCGAAGAAAGTTGATGTTTCTCTTATATAGGCTTGAATTATTAGCTTGCGAATGTCGACAAAGTAAAGAAGATTTGAACCAGAACATTTCAATGTGAGTAATGTAGAAAAATGTTCGGCGTCTAGTCCCACTATTATACACTAGACACTAGTCTAGTGCCACTATTCAACACTAGACACTAATCTAGTGCCATTATTCAATACTAGACATAATATAGGGCCACTATTCAGCACATAATATAGGGTTCCTCTTCAACACTAGACACTAGTCGTCAAATGTCTCTATTAGAATGTAAGTTATCTAGAATGAGATTTAAGTACAGCTTCAATGCATCAAAAACATTTTTAATATTTTTTTTTTTAAATGTGTCTTTCTGGGATAGAAAATTTAAACATTATGATAAAAATCGTAAATGACACTATTAATTAAGTTAATCTTTATTATCATTGAATGAATATAGTATTCACTATTTTATCTTTAAGTTTTTACTGTAATTAACCATTTTATATTATGGGTGTAACCACAGATTCTTATAGCAACGCCTAATCCACTCTATTATTATTTTTGTTAATAAGGATATTCTAGTAATAGAGAAAAATACACCTATGATAAAAATAATTTTTCTGACTTGTGGTACATATTTAATGTTTTTCTGTGCTGGACTAAAATGGATGAATATTATTCATATAGTTAGTCTCCATTGTGCGTGTATAATCCACATTTACTGCATTGTTGTGTAACGATAGATCTGGAGAATTGGGTATTTATAATAAGAGATATTTTAGTTACCTAAAACTAACTCCCGGCCTAACCTTTTCTTCTTAACAATACTATTTCAAAGTCCGAATCAGTTTCGAGCTTTGGTTTTCCAATTTGTGATCTTTAGGTTCTTCAGATCCTTTTCCACTTCATCATTCCGTATCCTTTTCACGTCCCTTTTTCTTTTGGCCCTGGCATTTCCCCTTGCAACACATTCCATGTTCCAAACCTTAAATCATTAGTCCATTTCCGCATATTTTAGTTACTGTTAGATTAATTAATATTGAATGTAATTAGTTTACATAAAAATTTAAGTAAAAATTAAACCTATATAAGTACACGCAACTTCAAATTCAAACTAAATTACGTATTGTTTGTCAAGGCTTTTATGTAGTATTTCCATGATCATTGCATATTCTTTTACTTATCAAAGGACTATCAAACGTTTTTGATTCAATTATTGTTATTCTTTTCTATCGATTAATTACAATTATCATCAACAATTCAATTACTGTTATTATTCTTTTCTATTGATCAATTACAATTATCATCAACAATTCAATTACTTTTATTATTTTCTATTGATAATTACAACTATCATCAACAATTTTATTACTTGTCATTCTTTTCTATTGATCTATTATAATTATCATTACAAATTCAATTACTATTATCATTCATTTCTATTGATCAATTACAATTGTCATCAACAAATCAATTACTGTTATCATTCTTTTCTATTGATCAATTACAACTATCATCAGCAATTCAATTACTGTTATCATCTCAAAAATATAGCAAATTGATGAGGTGAATATAGTATTAAGTCAACATATATAATTTCATATAAGTTAAATAGAGGTTTCAGAATAGGTCTCAGTACTAAATGTCGAATTAACAAAAGGTATCTGGTTTTAATCTTTCTCAATACATACTTGAAGCATTTTTTTTAATCAAGTAAAAGACTTAATCGATATTTTGTGAATGATTCAAAAATAACCGAATGAAAACATGCCAACTCGCATACAATATATCATCTTTGCTTAAGTCACTTAGAAAATCTTCTATTTTTTTTTTTTTTCCTTATTAAAAGTATTATTAAAATGTTTTTTGCTTCAATCAATTAAGCATACTTTATTTTTATTTTCAACAATTTCATTTAGAAGAGGGCGGGAACAATGAAGTCCTCGGTGGCAAAAAATATCTTTGCAAAGGAATGGGAAAAAAAAGAAATATTTTTTTTCTTTTTTTTTTTACTTTTTTTCAAATGAGTTCGACCATGAAGTAAATGACTCGTTTTTGGATTTCATTTTCTAGTGAAGAGAAAAGAAGATCCGATAGAGAAAAGAAAAAGGAAGTAAAGAAAGCGGAAAAAGCCTTTCCTCCTCGAAGACCGTTTCTCATTTTAATTTCTGGCGAATACGTTTCGCCCCAAGAAATGTCTTGATTTGTGAAATGTCTCATTTTTTGACTTTCTTTTCTTTATTCCTCCCTGCCGCTGTAAAAGAGGTGGATAATGTTGTGTTTATTTCGTACACTTTTTCACTGAAGAAGTGCCGTTATTATTATTTATTTTTTTTTTTTAATATGTACTGCAAAAGCAGGCGAGGAAAAACGCTGAAGAAAACTTTCAGAAACAGTGTTTTTTTCTTGTTTTGAGATATGTCCAAATAGTTTTTATGCGAAGAAAGTATTTCCAGTCCAATCAGCCTATAAATGAACCCTGTCTGATGTGCGCAAAAAGTTTGATTTTATTCATGTAAGTTTGAAGAAATATAATGTTCTTGAGTTGAAACTAATTAGTTTTCCTTCATGATGAATTGCATTTGCATTTAAAAAAATCGTTTAGTCGATAGCAAGGCTAATGGTTCTTTTTGGTACTTTTTCAGTACATTCATAAATGATAAAATGAGCGGTTATTTAACAGCTTAGTCAATCTCATATTATTTAAAAATCATAAATCTATAATTTTATATTAAAAAAAGTCATTCCTTCAACTGACCTTATTTTTTTTTTCATGATGAATTGCATTTGTATTTGAAAAAAAAAAAAATATCTATATCATTACTGATGGTTCTTTTTGGTACTTTTTCAGTACTTTCATGGAGGATAAAATGAGTGGTTATTTAACAAAATAGTCAATCTCGTATTATTTAAAAATAACAAATCTATAATTTTATATTAAACAGCCATTCCTTTAACTAACTTGATTTTTTATGATGAACTGCATTTGTATTAAAATATATATATTTTTTTTACTCGATATCAAAACTCATGATTCTTTTTGGTACTTTTTCAGTACATTCATAAATGATAAAATATGGGTTATTTAACAGCTTAGTCGATCTTATACTATTTAAAAATAATAAATCTATAATTTTATATTAAAAGCCATTCCTTCAACTGATCTTATTTTTTTCATGATGAATTGCATTTGTATTTAAAAAAAAAAAACTCTTTTACTCGATATAAATACTGATGGTTCTTTTTTGGTACTTTTTCAGTACTTTCAAGCATGATGAAATAAGTAGTTATTTAACAACATAGCCGATCTCGTATTATTTAAAAATAACAAATCTATAAATTTGTATTAAAAAGGCATTCCTTCAACTGACCCTAATTTATTTTTTATGATGAGTTGCATTTGTATTTAAAAAATTATTTTATTCGATATCAATGCTGATGGTCCTTTTTGGTACTTTTTCAGTACATTCATAAATGATAGAAACGAGTAGTTATTTAACAGCTTAGTTGATATGAAGAATAAATATATATATAAAAAAAAAATAACTGATAGAATAAGAGAAAAAAAAGAAGAGATAATAGAAGATAATTATATAACCAAACTTACATAATTTTAAGAAATTAATCGTTATTATATATATATATATATATATTATATATATATATATATATATATATATATATTATATATATATATATTATATAATACTTATTTCATTTGTATTACTAATACTTATTTCATTTGTATTCTAACTTCCATTTCCTTCTTTAATAATATAGTTTCACATTGAAAGTATATGGTGTATGACTTTTGAAAATCTAAAAACATTAATATAGGGGGGGTATTTTTCTGGAATAATTGAGTGCATTAAAATATCAGAATTAATTCCAATTAATTAATCTCCTCGACAAATTGTAGTTCTTATGTATTATCCCTGTTTCTCTTTGAATACCAATCACTTTATTGTTTAAAGTTGTTTTAAACCAAGATTATATTAGTTAGTTAATTACTATGATTAAATGATTTAACTATTTTGTTTTGTCTTCCAGGGTCGCTGCAACCGAGAGAAGCCACCATGCAAGTATTTCCATCCTCCACAGCACTTGAAGGATCAGTTGTTGATCAATGGCCGCAACCACTTGGCCTTGAAGAATGCCATCATGCAGCAGTTGCCTCTGCAACCCTTGCTGCAGCCCCCGACCGCACAACTGGCTCCTGCAGTCGTGAGTATTATGAATGTACGCGACCTTTTTTTCCTTCCCATTCACTTCTCTCATTTACTTACTGTTCCTTTATTTATCCTTAGCATGATCGTATAGCAATGTAGACCCTGTTCACCACTAATAGAATATCACAGTGATGCCAGTCTCAGTGTTTACAAGCATTTCTGCGTCTGTTATTGAAAATAATGTTAACATAATTGGTGATGATGAGGTTGTCGTATCCACCTGAGTCAGTCAGACATAGCATAGAAGAAAGACATTCCCTCAGCTGAGGTTGAACTTCTTGATGCTTCCGTTATTTAAAACGTACACTCCTCTTCATCACCCCAAGAGCAATAATAGATCTTTTTGGCGTACAGATTTATCATGTCCATCCCCATTATGGGCACTGAAATTTTCGGTTCGGTATGGCTCATCAGCTTTCGCAACGAGTTTCCCCAGACCGAAAACTCAACGCATTACCGATCATGCTGTTCCAAGGTCATGGAGGTCATTAGTAGTGTTTACAGTTGACAGATTTTCTGTGTCAGTGCAATTAGTGGAATATCTACATTACTAAGATTGCTACCTTCTGGTATTTTAAAGCGTCTCTTCTTGTGAAGCTGCTACTATAATGTACAAAAAAATTTTTCGTGTGTGTAAGTGTATATATATTAAGTTTTAATAAATTCTATATGTGAATTTATAGAGGAAAATAATACTTTTAGAGATAAAAATAGCTGATAAAATTATATTAAATTGTTTATTATAGTAAAAGTTCAGCAGTAAAAAATCTTTTGAGTTTGAAATAATATCATCTATGTAAAACTTCGCACAGGATAGCATAAAAACTCAAATATATTTAAATTTAAATTTTTAAAACGCATTAGTACAATACATTCAATTTAGTTATATAACTAACTGTAGAAAATAATTTATTCAAGTTAAATGTACTGAAAATATACAAGAAATGAGTACACTATGACTTTTATGTGATCCACCTTTTGAAGTATCACTAGCGTGATCCATATTCCTCTTGCACCCCACCCCCTCCACCTCCACTAACTCCACTACTTTGCATTCCTGAATAGATTTGTTAAGTTTGTCATAGAACAAAATTAGACTCTTAATTAGTAAAATATAACAGAATTTTCAATGTTCTTATTTTGAAATGAAATGCTGACCCAAGAAAGAAACTTCATTATTCATTGCGTGACAGCTCAGGGTGAGCCAAGACCTTCCGAATTAGGCATACCCAAGCATTTCAATCTCTAGCCAGACTTTTCCAATTTTTTTTTTATTTTGAGGGTTAAATAATCCTTTTCAACAGCATCAACTCAAGAAGTGTAAGACTTCCCGTTCTTCTCTTAGTAACTGGTTTAAGGGGAAAAAAATTATCTCAGTGTGCAGCTGTCATTCATATGAATAACATGCTCAACCAATTGAAGCAACACCTCCTAGATAGCAGGTGTTGATTGTAGCGACTCAGCTTAATAACATGAACAACATCTGGTTCCTTGAACATTCTATATATCCCGATGTTGCTCCGTCTGCGCCAGATATCGTTTTATTGAATTTTCTAAAACTACTTCTCAAGAGTACTCAAAAATACTTCCTGCGTCTAAAATGTGCAAGATCTTTTCCTCTCTTTCATGGTCAGAGAGTCTAATTTCTGCAGCGTAAGTCTCAAAATAGAGCTAATAAATCTTTTGTATATAGTTTTGTAAATAAATTTTTGATAGATTTAATTCATGAAGAGTTTTATTAGCAATAGCTACACGTTTCTTAATTTCAGAAAGTGTTTTATTATTAACAGAATAATTATTATTTAGCCTTGCATTTGTTAGATATTGAACTTGTGATTCGAACATTGCTAGCGTTATTGATGGAAAGGTGGGAAAATAATTTATTTTACTGTTTGCTATGAAGTGGAATTATAAAAAAATAAAAATACATGAGATTTTTAGAAGTTTGAACTGAATATTATTCGAAAATCTTTTAATATCCATTATTTAAAAGGAGAACAAAATAATGGTTCAATTTTGGAATATTTAATATTTTAACTAAAAAATGTATCGTTAATTGTCAGTAAAAATTTAAAATAATTATTTTACTCTATTATGTTAAACACTGAAATTTATTTCACAGTTCATCTTTTAAATAATATTTATTTAATAAATATAACTATTGAATATGCAAAAAAATCATTTTTTATATGAATTAAAAAGTCTACAAAGATATAGATTTATATAAGTAAAAACTAATATATGTATATATAAACTATTATTAACTTATTTATTTATTTGTAAAAAACCCAAAAAACAAAATTTTTAAGCTACGTTGTATTAAAAAAATTGCAAGCCGTTTTAATTATTGAGAAATTTTCTGTATTTTAAAATGTGTTTTATTAATTTTTTTTTGTAAAGATCAAAATATGCTTTGGAATAATTTACGAGGCCCAAAACTTATGTTATTTATTTATCGCAAAATGTAGTCTGATACCTAATGAACTTTTTATTTGAAATTTTTAATATAGAAAGAAATTTAACGTTGGAAAGTTCAAATGAAAATATATCGATAGAAATCTCTTCGATTGACATGCTGTTTTATTAAAATTATTATTACTATTTACATTTGAAAATCCTTTTATTGCTTATTTACTGGACAGAATCTGTTAGTTATTGCACTTTCTTTCGCTATTATTTGCAATTTTGTGTGTCAGATATGTCAGTATGGAGCCCGATGGTCCAATAAAGCACTTAATGCTTGATGTACACCTAGGGATTCATTTAGATTGCTGTAATGGTAGAAGTGGCATAAAACGATACTGAACTATTTATATGGGTGGGTTTTTTTTTTTTTTTCATGTGTACTTTAACAATCCCAGAAGTGTAACGAGTCACTGATGATTTAAAATTGCTGAGTATGTCCCTTTTACATCAAATTATATACTGAAAAAACTGTTTTCTATTAAAACAAATTTGCTGATTAAAAAGTTATATTTTATTGAATTACAACTTTTTCTTCTTTGCAAAAACTGAACGGATAATTTGATGTTTTCTCATGTATCAAGATTATAAATTTGATATATTTTTTTTATTCTGACTAAATAATCTTCAATTTTTGTTAAGAAAATTGACTTATTTGATCTGTTCGCTCGTTTACTCGATACACTCATTATAGACGGTATAGTAACGGTAGTATAGTAGACGGTATAGTAACAGTAGTATACTAGACGGTATTATAGTAACGGTAGAAGGATTTTTAAGGTAATAGACTACTGACTGGCAATATTAAATCAGCATTATCATTTATATAACATACTATTTCCTACAATTGTCTTTCATTGTTTTTATTTTAAAGGATAGGTAATATGTGCTTCAGCGCCATCAGTTTGATGATTCTTTCGTTAGAATTTTCTTTTCTGGTCCCGTTGTTTTCACAAATGTGAACTACATTGGTTTCCAAAATTAAGAAAAAGGATTATGATTGTGAAATTTCCTATTATTGCAGTTTAATGAACTTTGACAAAACGTTAATCAAATATAACTATAGAAGAGAAATAATAGGTTTAATTTCTTGAAAACACACAAACTGGAAAAATACTAAAAAAATATGTAATCTGAGTTCATTGTACGGCTATCTTCAATATGTAATTTAATAGTGATGTTTCATGTTTAAAATGTTGGTATTTATTAACTAAATTGGTAGCAATCTCATAACAGTTCAAAGATCCTAAAGGGTTGTAAGGAATGAGTTAAGTGTAGCAATGCAACTCCCTAGAACGTCCCAAACTTGCTTCATCGTTTCAAAACCGGAAAACGTGCTGTCCAAGTCATGCTCTTAATAGTCTCCTTACGAAGGTAATTTTCTGCTAACTGAGCTCTGTGTGGTATAGCATTATCATCTCGTAGGATGAAAGAGTCACCAACTGCACCTGTGAGGGTCGAGAAATTGGGATCAAGAATGCTTTCTCTGTATAACTGAACAGTAACGGTTCCTCAAGGTGGATCTTTTGAATTCCTATAAAAGAAGAATGCATGTCAATGTCTCAAAAAGGCTTTGAAAATTGTACTACAATTTTTAACGTCATATTAATGTGAATTAGGATTTTCTACCCTCACCATAATGAATTGAAAAAAAAAGAGGGAATCTTCATTGTATTGACGAGAAATTGAGAGTTTGTCTTTCAAATATGTGCCCAAACATTGAAGAAATCGGCTATTCTTGATAAGAATGCGCAGTTATAATTATTTAATTTATGAATTTCAAATGTTTCTTAAGATTCTGAATTATTTTTAAAAAATATTTTCGAAAAATTATTTTTTGAAGATGATCAGGTACAAGCTGTTAATGAAGCTCACTCAAGCTAGTAATTAGTCATCAGGTTATTCTCTGGAAGGATCAGGCTTTTAGTATAAATTTTCGGTCTATTTCCAAATCGTTGAGGGCGACTAGCCATGATAAGGATATACAATTATAATTATTTAATTTATTTATTTCAAATGTTTCTTAATTTTGAATTATTTTTAAAAAATATTTTCAAAAAATTATTCTTTGAAGGTGATAGCTGTTAAAAAAAGCTCATTAGTCGTCAGGTTATCCTCTGGAAGGATCAGTCTTTTAGTATAAATTTTCTATCTATTTCCAAATCGTTGAGGGCAAGTCATGATAGTCAATTATAATTATTTCGTATATTTTTATATTAGTCATGATAAGAATAATTATAATTATTTATTTCGTATTTTTATATTTTATATAATAAACTTAATTTATACTTCTTTAACTGCCACTGTCATGATTCTCCGTACATGGTAGCAGTCTAACGATATTCGACAGAATATATACCATATATAAAAACCTCCTTAAACCTCTATCTTGCATGAAGAAAACCCCATAAACCGCTATCTTCTATGAAGTATGGAAATGATGGTTTAAAGAGGAACAAGGGTCTATTGTATTTATTAGAAAGTATTAAAAGCAACTTCTCAACCTTAAATCTAAAATTTTATAAAAAAAGCTTCTTTCTATGCAGCAAATTAATAAGTAGAGGTGAGTAAGGTGACGTGAGCATGAGATTTATGTATAAAAAACATATTTATGGTAGAGTTAAGTAATTGTGTATCCTTATCATGACTTGTTGCCCTCAACGATTTGGAAGATAGATGGAAAATATCCACTAAAAGCCTGATCCTCCCTTCCAGAGAATGACCTGATGCCTAATTACTAGCTTGAGTGAGCTTTATTAACAGCTAGCAGACTATTCATCATCATATGAGTGGGCCACCAAAAACAAAGTCCATTAGCAGACGTTTTCGACAGGGCTTGACCACGCCAAACCGACAAGGCGGCCAAGTTTTAATACCATTTAGCCTAGTAGGCGCCAGTTATTTTATATCCAGACTTCTGGTCTGCATCACAACTCCTCAGAAGTTTCGTGCCACTACAGGGTTGCCCGTTTCTAAGGAGTCAAAGGGTTGCCTTGTTTGGCGGAAATTTTATTGAATCATCAGTGAGAAACTTGAGGAGGTGTTGGCGATGGGGATGAGTTTAATTTTGAAGTAATATGCCATATCATATTTCGTGAAGTTATGTGGTTCCGTAGGCGTTGCAGATTAAATCATCTTTAATTAGCGATAATTATTAAATAATTTTATAATAAACTATGAAACATTTAGTTTCAGTAAGTGAATATTAAAAAAATACTTCCATAAAACGAGATAAAATAAGTAAATTTAAGTAAAAACAATTTAGAATGACAAATATAAATATCGTCAACTTTTTTTTTTTTTTTTTAATATATTTATTTTATTTTTCTCTTATATTTGGTGTCATAAACTTTTGATTTTTAATTAAAACAATTTTTAAGAAGATTCGGGGTTTTAAACCTTTTTTTTTATCTTTCACTTAGCAAGAGAAAATGTTGTTAACACTTTCTCTTATCAGCTTTGTTATGAAACTAAATGCCCTAGTAACTTTGATATTTTACTCAAGTGTATATTTTTGTTATACAAGTAGTGGTTATAGCATTCAAAAATTATTTTTAATCGTTAATAACGATTTGCAGGTTTCCATGTGCTTTTATTTATTATAAATTAAAGATTTTTTTTTTTGTTAAAATAGTTTTTTTAATAAAAGCTTTGTCAAAACTCATAGTTTATAATAAATCATATCGTTAGATTCAATACAATATCTTACTACTTTTTTGTCAGAAATTGTTTCCTTTTTTTTTTTTTATTGTTATATTAAGGTTATCATCATGTAATACAAATATTTCCTTTATATTGTTAAATTTTACAGGTTTTTAAATGTTTTTGCAGTTTTAATTTTTTTGCAGTTTTAAATGTATATTTTTAATATATTATGTATGTATATTTATATATATATATATATATATATATATATAGTCGTCTTTACCAGTGATCAATTTTTAGCATCTTATTTCATTTTTCTATTTAAAGGTAAATGAATTTTTATATACAATACTGTATTATACTTTTCGCATATTCCATCTCCAGTGTATCGTTAAGATGCCTCTTTATGTATATATAACGTGAGTGTTTAGCTTGGAAAAAGTGGATAATTTATCTTTCATCAGGGCACACGTATAGCGGAGAATTAAATATACATGTAACTGATCACTCTGAGAAAGGTTTTTTACGATCTTTCCGACGATGCCAAGAAATTTCTTGGCAAAACCATTAAGAAGATAAAGTTAAAAAAATCCCAGTTTACATGGTTGTTGCTATTTTGAAATGTAATTCAATACGGCCTTTGTTTTGAATTTTACTGCTTAACTATTCCAGATCTAATATTTAGCTTTAAATACTACTGGCTAAATACTAAAATAATTATCAGCTTATCAGTTATTCAATAGCAGTGTTTAGAACTATTTAATTTCTGTCTTGACTTAGTGGGTTAAACAAATGCTACTCTGTTCATTAAACATCATGTCATCTAATGACTTCTAAAGTTAGAAACTTAAAAACAAACAAACAAACAAAAAATAAATAAATAAAGGAGTAACCCGAAATAACTTTTTAATCCTTCTTGTATTGTGGTCTATTTTTACCTTATGATTATAGTTCATGATAGTAATTTGAGAATGTTTTCTCTAGATATATATTTTATAAAAAATTTGGATTTTTAATTTGGTGAAAACTTAAATATTTAACAGTTTCTTTCTCGGTTTTGTTCCATATGTAAATTGAATTAGACAGTACATATTTAATTCTGTAGTTAAAGAAAACGTTACGTTACAAACATTACATATTTAATTCTATTGCTATTTACAAAAAGAAATCAACTATATCAAATCTATCAACTAAAGAAATCCTTAGGTACATGCAATGATTAATTTGATTAAGCTTAAATTTTAATATTAATTCTTTCTGTAATCTACCTCTACAACGTTCATCAAATATACCACTGGTTAAATTTTTAATTTAATGTGCAGAATGAAATATTTATTTTTTTAAATATCATTCATTCGACAATGTACTATTCTATCTACTGATAAATATTTTTTACATTTATGTGTCCCCATGAACAAGGCAATAATTTTTACTACATTTTCCAATTTCTTATGAACAGGAAAAAGTAGTAGAAACTTTTTCAAATTTAAAAATTTGAAGTTTATTTTATAAACTTTAATTTTTTTATCATTATTTCGATCTTATATTACATTATCCGTAGCTCATAATTCGATATATTCTTCATTTGTGCTTATTTTTTCAAGAATTAAAAAAAAAAAAAACGTATAAAACAATTATTACGTTGATTATTGTGTGGTGATTAATATTTTCAAAAAATAGCAAATTATTTTTAAAAATCATTTTTGGGATGCTTTCGGGGTAAATTCTGTAGATATGAGAAACAGTTACTTAAACAATAATGTTAGAGTTTCAAAAACTTCTTTGATACCTTTTTAAATAAATCAAAAGATTGCATTCAACAATCTGAAACTTGTGCAATATTCATTCTACATTAAACAATCTGTAATTGATGCAATATTCATTCTACATTAAACATTCAATTATAAAATTATCCTTCGACATTAAACATTCAATTATACAATTATTCTTCTACATTAAACATTCAATTATAAAATTCTCCTTCGACATTAAACAATCTGTAATTGGTGCAATATTTATTCTACATTAAACATTCAATTATAAAATTATCCTTCGACATTAAACATTCAATTATACAATTATCCTTCTACATTAAACATTCAATTATAAAATTATCCTTCTGCATTAAACATTCAATTATACAGTTATCCTTCGACATTTAACATTCAATTATACAATTATCATTCTAAATTAAACATTCAATTATACAATTATCATTCTACATTAAACATTCAATTATACATTAAGCATTCAATTATACAATTATCATTCTACATTAAACATTAAACATTCAAGTATACAATTATCCTTTTACATTAAATATTCAATTATACAATTATCCTTTTACATTAAATATTCAATTATACAATTATCATTCTACATTTTAAATATGGATAGATTTATTTTTTTGTATTTGACAAATGTAGCAAATGTGTAGTCCTTCTACTTAACAATAATTCAAGAGTAAAACAATCTTCCATAAAACTTTCTTTATGTGTGTCAGAGTATGAGTTACATGAGTCATTTAACATATAATTTATGAATAAAAGATTCATTTCACTAATTCGCTTTCGTAAATAAAGTGTTAAAAAGCAACCCGTCCAGATTTAAGCTAAAACTAGATTCCAGTTTAATTAATCTTAGAATCTTGGATTTCCGAAAAGGCCCAGTTCCAGCAATTTAAAACGAATTTCGCAAACAAAATGTTTATAAATACGAAACGAATGCAAGCCGTCTAAATTTCGCAAATTCTTTGGGAAAGCCAGTTGAAATCCCAGGAGCTTCGCCAAATACTTGTGCGAAACGAAGATTTATCGCCTCGTTGTAATGGGGGAGAGGATTCCAATTTTACGATGCCGCCGACAAGAAGCACTTGTCTGTACCTGACCGAAATGGGTATCCTGAAAGAAAGATAAGAGGACCCAGAGTCAAACAAATTAGAAAGAGGAAGAAATGGCCACCGCCCAGCTCGAACCCATAGAAAGAATTTCCCTGATTAAAAGGAAGAAATGGGTGTAGGAAGCCCTTTTTCCGGGGAAGAAGGAAGTGGCATTTGCTAAAGGCGTCAACGCGTATAATGATCCTTTTTTTCTTCCTAATCTATTTGACCCTCCTTGCCTTCCTATTGTTAAGAGTTTATTTACTAGGATCATCATCAGTTCTCTTGTAAATTAGTTTGGCCAAAAGAAAGCTGGGGTTATTAGATTATAAAACTTTTTGAAGTATTTATTAATTGTGTTTATTACCTAAAACTTTCGTCATGAAAAAACTGCAGTATGAAGAAAAGAGCTACACAAAAATTAAACAGCTAACGTTATAATTTTAAGGTTTTTCGTAACTTAACAAATTGAGAACAATATGCAGTGAAATGTGAAAGCCTGAATTCCCGCACATTTTTTGTAAATAAGTGTAATTTATAATAATTTTTTAATATATTTTAAGTGGTTATTGTATTCCCTAATGGTAGGCATCTCTGTAAATGACGTGAATTTCCGTCATCCGTCACAATTGGAAAGTGAAATTAAATTATGTATACAAATAGGAATTGGTAATAAGTGGGAATATTCATAAGGTATTCAATAATACAAAATCTTCTGGGAACGTTTAAAATGTATTACATCTTCTTAATTTTAATTTGAACTAACATCATACTATAGTTAGAAACTGATAAGTAATCTATTCATAGAAATTATTTCGTATTGGACCAGCTTATTGAATCATATCTTTACAGCGTTGCCCAGCTTCAGTAAATAATTATTTTACTTTGGTAAATTTTATTGAAGATAAAGAAAATATTCAATATATTATATAATTTTATTGCAATTATTTCATACCCCAATGTAATTATGGTAACTTTGTGTGAAAAAAAATCCCTCATATCCATGTGAAGGATTAAATTAGAATAAATGAAATCAGGAACAAATGAAAATCAGGCATTGAATAAATCAATCAATTATATGTACATATAATTTGATAAGTTTTGTTTGGGAAACAATTATCAAAAGTTTGAAATTAGGAATACAGAAAAATTCCGAGAAAAATGTGTTCAATACATTATGCAATCAGTAATTTTTAACTCTTTGAAAGCAGTTTACGTTGTTATAAATAGGAATTACTATAAAAAATTGGTTGTAATACATTAGTATATGTTAATTTCGTCTTAAAAATAAGTTTTTTTTTTTTAAATTAAACTAATTAGAATTTTGATTTTTGGCTACTCACAAGAAAATAATGAAATAATTCATAGGGGGAAAAATTAGACCTCTGCTTATTATAATTTTTAAACTTCAAAAAAAAAAAAAAAAAAATACAGATAGATATCCACACACACAAATATCTTGTTTTATATATAAAGATATATATATATATATATATATATATAGAATTTAATTTTTAGCAGTTTAAAACTATTTATTGGTGACAAAAAAAAAATAATAAAGTAAAATAAAAAGTTATTGAATAAAGTATTGAAAATTTAAAAATATAAATAAATATTTATTTAATTAATGTTTTCAGTTCGATTTACCTACTTTTGATTGTGACATTTTAAAAGAAGTTTTAATGGTGAAAAGTACAACATAGTGGAGTGTATCACTGTGTTATACTTTTACTTTTTTCATTGATGATACTGAAAAATTGATCCTATAATTATTCAACTTAAAAATATTTTGTGTTCCTTTCAGGCTTCGACTTCTCCTTACATGCAAGCCTTGCCTGGCCATACAGCTTCGTCCTTCAGCCCTTACTTGAGCCCCAGTGCCATGATCCCAGCTGGGATGATGCCTGCAGACTTGGCCCCTCCTCCGCCCCCGCCTCAGCTCACCTCCATTGTGCACACCCCCATTGTGGCACAGAAGATCCCCGCACCGATAGACTGGAGGTAAGTCATCGTTTCTTTCTGGGCTTTGATTAGTTTCTTATAAGCAACATTTCAAGAGCTTAATGGGGATTTGGTTTTACTCGAAAATCAAAACTTATGGGACATCCGCAAGGCAGTGTTATTTTCTTGTAAATAGTTTCTTTGAAAACCTAGAAGCATATGTAAATCACATTGTAGAAGTATCTTTATTGTACGTATTTTATTTCTATTCGCACTGAAAGAGCGTTTTCAAAAGATTATATAAAAAATTCATAACATTTTTTTTTTTTTTTTTCTAATTTTAAGCTCAAAATTTTTCAGTGGTAATAATAATAATAAAAAAAAAATGCATGATTATTGATTCGACATCAATTCATTTTGTACATTTTATATTGTCTTAATAATAAAAGCATTTAAAACATATCATAGCAAAATTATAATTTTTAAAACTTATTATCATCTCTACCTTTGCTGACACTTACGAGCAATCCTTTCAGATTTAAAGCAATAGAGACTTTTTCTTCAAAATGAGTTGTATAATTGACAGTGATGTAAATTCCTTACAATGCACTATCAATTTCTTAGAACAATATCTTCAATTTAGCAAATGCTTTTATAATTCACAATGAAAATGTGTTGTTTAATTCACAGGGATTTAAATTCCTTACAATGCACTTATCAGTGTCTTACAACAATAGCAACTGTTTTTATAATTCACTGGGATGTAAATTCCATTTACAATGCATTATCAATTTCTTACAACAATAGCAAAATATTTTTATAATTCAAAATGAAAATGTGTTGTATAATTCACAAAGATGTAAATTCCTTACAATGCACTATCAATTTCTTACAGAAACAGCAAATGTTTCTATAATTCACAGTGAAGTAGATTCCTTACAATGCACTGTCAATTTCTTGCAACAATATCTTTAACTTAGCTTTTTTTCTTCTTCGAAAATTAGAATTACTTGAAGGTCACAATTAAGTTTCCTTTTCTTCCTTTCCTTTTGTTATTCACAGTGATATAAATTCCTTACAATGCCATATGAATTTCTTACAACAATAGCAAATATTTTTATAATTCACAGTGAAAATGTGTTATATAATTCACAGCCATGAAAATTTTTTACAATGCACTATCAATTTCTTACAACAATATCTTCTTCTTCGAAAGTTAGAAGGTCGAGAAGTTAAAGATCACAATTTAGTTTCCTTTTCTTGTAAAACCCATCATTTTCAGCTTGTAATGAGTACTGTTCAAGTGCTTAATAATTGCAAACAATTTAAAAAATTAATTAACTTTGATTAACTTTTATTACTCATTATTTAACTTTTTATTACTTTTGATTATTATTAATTAACTTTTGATTACTCAATATTTAGCATGTTCTTTATTAAATCTTCACCTGATCTTTTAAAATGTGGTAGAACATCAAATTAATTTGCATACTATTAATTATATACTTCACCCACAATGGGTAATTAATTTTTCTCAAAGAATAATGAACGCCATTATGGTGGTTTAAAATAGCTATTACAATGTATATTTATTGGTTACGTAAAAAATAATTCCTGTTATTTATGTTCCATCTATATGCATTTCTTTATCTTTTTTTTTTTTTTTTATAAAACAAAAATGATTGATACCATCAATATATTCATAAACATATTTTTCTGTGGCTTAACCAAAAAGGCTCAACATATTTGAAATATTAAAACACCGATTCATCAAGATAGAGTTGTGTATTCTAAACTTTTGACATATATAATAAATGATGGTTATAAATCAGTCTGCTTTTAATTCAAAATTTAAGAGTCTCTTTTTCCCAATATTTTCTTCTCAACCAGGAATCATTATAGGACCCTGACGACAGGTCTTTCTTCATGCAAATTACGCCTCTTAATAAGATTCACTTGAAAGGTCATCGCGTGAAGAAATTCCTTTAATGGCCCGCTCTTTGATAAATGCGAGGGAGTGCGTTGGCGTCAGATTTATTTGCGCCGAGTCTTAATGAAGCTTCCTCTATTAATGTCTTTAATAATGGCTTCGCAAGAACTGGCGAAGCTGACCGCATTTGTTCTCATTAGAATTCAACCGACAGCCACCCGATACCCATTACTTGTTGGAGTCATTCATTTTGGAGCGATTGGTCACATTCGTTCAGTTGTTTCGGAATTTCCTGAGCTCGCAGTTCTCTTCGTCAGAAAGAAAGCTTTGATCTTTTCCCAGAAAGAAACAATATGATTTATTTAAGTGTACCCATTTTGCATTTGTAACGAGTTACCATAGATCATATTTTATATTGAATTATCAAAGAAAAGATTATATAAGGAAGAATTATTTTAGATTTTGAACCCTTTTGGAGCGATTGGTCGCATTTGTTCAGTTGTTTCGGAATTTCCTGAGCTCGCAGTTCTCTTCTTCAGAAAGATATGTTTAATGTTTTCCCGGAAAGAAACAATATGATTTATTTAAGTATATCCATTTTGCATTTGTAACGAGTTACCATAGATCATATTTTATATTGAATTATCAATGAACAAATTATATAAGGAAGGATTATATTAGATTTTGGACCCTTTTGGAGCGATTGGTCACATTTGCTAAGTTGTTTCGGAATTTCCTGAGCTCGCAGTTCTCTTCGTCAGAAAGATATGTTTGATGTTTTCTCAGAAAGAAACAATGTGATTTATTTACGTACACCGATTTTGCATTTGTAACGACTTACTATAGATCATATTTTATTTATGTGCCATTTTATTTTTTAAGTCATCCAAGAAAAGATTATATAAGGAAGGATTATGTTATATTATATAAAGTATTGAATTGCAGTACCAATAGAAATTAACTGAATATGATAGGAAAATACTTAAATTTCTTTATCGGAATATATATTACTTTTATTAAAAATTTATAAATTTGTAAAAATTCCTATTGTAAGAAAAATTAGGCCCGAATTTCTTCATTTAAGTCACTGCTTTCAGAAACGTGTAGACTGGATGGTGATTGTGACAATATCTGTAAAAGCTTCTCGTATAGACAGCCAGTCTGCGTGGTGGAAGCTTTTCAAATTTTCTCCCATACAATACCGAATCCAGTAAAGTTACCCCTAAAAGCCTGCCCGGACGACACTGTTTACTCATTGCGTCGGTGAGTTGTTCGTGATATACATAAGTGGTACATAAAGCCTATCGATGTTCAGATAAGAAGAAAAAGAATGAATGTTGAAATATGCATTTCATTAAAATTTGTGTAAAAGCGTCTCTTATCGATAGTCAGGCTGCCTGGGGGATGTTTTCAAAATTTTCTCTCATACGATGCCAAACACAGTGCAGTTACCCCTAAAAGTCTTCTCGGAAGATACTACCTACCCATCGCGTCTGTGGGCTGTTCGTGATATACATAAGTAGTACATGAAGCCTACCGATGTTCAACTAAGAAGAAAAGGAATGTTGTGAAATATGTATTCCATTTATCGAATTTCCCCACATCCGTTGTTTGAAACATGTTTAATTTTTAATACTGAAATCCTACTGTGCAGTTGCGCGTTATACAATAACGCACTCTTTTTGTTATTTTTCTAGGATTAAATTCTACCTGAATGCATAATGTCTGTAATAAAAGTGACTTACGAACGTTTTTTGAAGCAGTTGTACTTCACTTCATGTATTCGTGATATAACGTGGTGGCATTTATTTTTATCTGAGTGATTTTTATAAAAATCGTTAATTGATAGAAATCGATTAAAAATAATCGATTAAGCTTTTCTTCTTATTGTGTAAATGACATGAAAGTTAATACACTAAATCATTTTGTACCTGCAAACATCACAAAAGCATGACTAAGATTCAATGTACATATATTTATTAAGATTATTGCTGCATTATGTATAAGTTCTAACTTATTCGATAGATCTAGGATAATGGTTACTACGAACGCATATAAATAATGAATTTCACCATAGATACAACATTGTGTTTGAATGTTTGCGTCTAAAAATCAATTGTCATTTTCATGTTTGTTTAGTGCAAGAATCGTTACATAGTCATAAGTTTTGCTGTCAAATATGACAACATCAATATTAAAATTGTATCAAAATGAAATAAGAAAATTAATTTCTACTTTCCTTTGTAGTGAATATCAGAAATTAGGACGAAGAAGGTTGTCAAAATGATATTTGATCAGTGTAAATTAAAGTTGGACAAAAGTACCCATTTAAACAAAATGGCATGTTGCAAGGTTGTTTTGCCAATTAAACAAAATGGTATTTATTATCCGAGACATTTTAGTTCCAATCAATAGAAATTTACTATTGATTTCTTTGATTAAAATGCTATAAGAATAAGATATAAGAAGAATCAAGCCAACTAAAAGCAATAAATTAAATTAAATAAATAAATAATAAATTAAAGCTGGCCAAAAGTATTAATTGAGTTTGATTGTTTATAGGTGTCACTTTCATGTTTGGTTAGTGCTAGAACCGTTACATAGTCATAAGTTCTGCTGTCAAATATGACAATATCAGTATTAAAATTGTATCAAAATTGTACAACGCTTTCAAAGTTAACGAAATGGGAAATTCATATTATTATTAATTAGAATATATATTCGTATTATTCTATTTATGAAATATTAAATATGGGATTTCAATTGAATCAAACCAATTTTTTTATGAAAGTTTTATTAAATATGTCAAAAAAACTAAATAAAAAATCTTTATTTCAATATTTCTTCAGGTAGTGTATTTAAATTATTTTAATTATAACTTTAAATTAATATGTGCCATTTTTAATTTTTATCATTATGAGAAAGTTTTTGAAAATAGTTATGGACGAATATAAAATAATAGATCTATTATACCGTTGAATTTTTCGGATGTGATGAGCCTGGCATGATGATATAAAGGTGCTATCATTTAAAAAGTATGACAGTGGTATTATATTTTCATAGTGATATTATATTATATATTTTCAAATTTTTGTGGTTTTCCTCATCTGGGGTATAAATGTTCTTTAAAAACTCCACATTTTCATGAAATGAAGTTTTATGCAGCATTGTATATGGTGAACACACTACTAATATCGTTTTCAAAGTAATAAAAAGTAGTTAAAGTAAAAAAAAAGTTTTCAAAGTAGTAAAAAAGTAATAAAAGTTTTTAAAATAGTAAGAACTCTGACGATGATTCAGAAGCAAATAACGAAAGAGCAGTGAACGAACGAAAATTTTTATATCATTAACATTGCTGCCACTCATATAAAATGAAGTAGAGAAATTATGTAGTATAATTTTTGAACTAAATATTATGTCTTTGCGGGAAAGTAGACTTAAACCACTTTCAAAGAAATTATATTTGTAATTTCATTAAACAGGTAATTTTATATTGGCAAATAATGAAAATTTGAAAGTTTTTTTTTTTTTTTGGGGGGGGACTATTTATACATAAGAACTAGATAATAGTAGATTGCATTCATGGTTACCATTAACTAGGTTTTTTGTCAAAAGTGGACTTACACCACATTCAAAGAAAACGACTCAATTGAATATTAATTTTTTACAAATTAGAAATTTGTAACAAATTAAAAGTTTGTATTAAATTAAACTTTTACAATTAGTTTAATTTTAACATGTAATAAAATTGAATTCGTATTAATTGGAGTTATTTAAAATTTGTCACCCCTCCCAAAAATTTTCTAATTCTGAGAAAAATTTAAAAAAAAAAAAGAAATTAGGATAAGATTAATTACCCAAATGTTGGGCAAAAACATCCATTTAAAAATTTTTTAATAAATTTCTCACAATTAGTTAAAAATTACTGCTTTACTCATAATTTCATTTTGAAAATCTAAAAATATTATTTTATTTTTATTTCTATTTATTTATTTATTTATTTTTTACGAAATTGATGTAAGGAAGCATTAAAAAATATCATTAATTTATAGTTTTGTTTAAATTTATGGTACAAATATATTGCATTCCCTCTGACATTTTTATCCTTTCAATTTTGAGTTGCCATCCTTAAAATAACTCGACACAAGAAGTAATTTCCTGCAATACGAATACGTAAATGTATCTAGGCTTTTGTAACTGAAACAGTAAATGCGACACAAAAATAAATAAATAAATATAAGAGGGAAAAAGCTCATTCTGCAACTGTTATATATATATATATGTAGAAAAAAAAACTACATTATTTAGTCCAGAAATCGTATCAATCCGCTACATTTTCTCTCTAAATTCTAACCATTTTCTTATCCATATAAAACTAGATATATCAGAAAACGGGAAGTAGAATAAGTGTTTTGAAACTCAACGACTTGAAAACGATTTTTTTCTCTCTCCTATGCAAAGAACACAGGAAGTAAATTTGTTTTGGAGTGTCACAGCTGTTCGGTTACTCAACTCCAATCTGAAAGCGCCATCTATCATTATTTGAGCGAATTCTCGCAGCAAATATCGTTTGCACCTAATTTCAGTTTTTGTGGCGGACATTTTTGCATCCAAATTGTTGGTGAACATCCAGGTTGAAATCGTTTTATTTTTTTAAGCAAAAAATGTCATACCTGAAGCGGTATAAAAGTTTAGAATAATTTTTTGTTTTATCTTTCAGGGGGAAAAGGTTTTCTTGATGACTTTTCTTATAATGCATGAAATTTTTTTTGAAAAAGTTAGAAGTGTGAATAAATGTTCTTTGATTACAGTTTCTCCGATTAAACTGGATGTAGTATTTTTTCATCATGTTTTTAATAAATATTTAAAAAAAAATCTAAATATATTTTATTTGAGATAAAAAAAAAAAAAGACTTATAAAGCAATTTTGAATTGTTTATAATTGGTATTCAATCAGATTCTGAAAATTGAGGGAATAAATTCAAATATCTTTAAATGATGTATAATTTGAATTCAAAATTTGTGAATTATTAATGATTACATATGTAGAAATAATTTACATAACTTTCAATAAGGATTTATGTAACATTCATTAATATCAAACAAATCATTATTTAAACATTACGTTAATGAAAATAAGATTATGTGATCTTCATACATATCTTTAAATGTATAGTTATAATTTTCAAAAACATTTGTATGAAACGGAACAATTTTATCTTAATACAAACATAATTAGGAACAATATTTAAATCTTAATTCTTTGAAAATATAAAATAGAATTAGGTGTTGCTATTCTATTTTCATTTTCAGGACCATTTGAAATTATTCATAAAAATGTTCCGGGATTTTTAAAAATGTTCTTATTATACACGCTATAATATTCGAATTTTTCGTTTTAATTAATTTCGTTGATTAAACAATAAATTAAAACGAAAGATTGGTGTTTAGTAAAATGATCGTTTAGTTACTTATTATTTAGAGTGATTATGCTGAACTAGTGAGATGCAATTCGTAATAATGGAAATGTAATTTTATGATAATTACAACACACTATACTTATTATTATATTATTTTACCAAAACATAAAAAGAATTACAATAATTAATGACTAATTAACTCTTAATTTTTTTAAAAACATTTTTGCCAAAGTTATCAACATCTATCATCGGACAGTAATGTTCACAAATTATTTATTCTTAGAAAAATTAGGAATTGGGTGTTTCTCTCTTTGTTTTCGTTTATAATTTTTAGATTTTAAGCTTCAAAGAATGCGTTGCAGTAGAAAACTTCCGGTAATATTTCATTTTCATTACAAGTTGTTCTAGAAGAAACTCGTCTTTTTAAGCTGTATGTACTCAACACATTTCTATTAATCCGTCCTGAAATATTTGTGCCATCCTTTTAGAGCCATCTATCATCGCCAGACAGTGCTAACAAATACTTTTCACGCCTCCTTCATCTCATCCATGGTCCTTTTGGTCACGCTTTTTGTATTTAAATCGTTGGATGTCTTCCAAACTCCTCTTCTCCAAAAACAATTTTTTTAATTCAAAGGGGAGGCACGTTGGGGTAGGAGAGATTTTCTATTGCTCTCTTCACAAACTGCTGCCTGTAATTTAATTTAAGTTGAGTGCTAAAGTTGGAAACAACTGTTTTGATAGTACCTAGGTGGATGTGGAATAAAATTCAACTATAGTTTATTTACTAGTTTACATTTAATCTAACTGATTTTTTTCCTGGTAAAATAAAAATTACTTCCATGGTTATTTCATTTTTGAAAATTTTTCATATTGGCTAAATAAATTGAAGACTTTCAATGTGGATATATAACAGCTTTCAAAAGAATCTTTTGAAATAAGAAATCGCTTAATTATTCTGTTCTAAAGAAATTTTCATTAGTTATAGAATTAAAATGTTCAAGAAAGCTCCTTGTTAAAGTCACTGAAACTACATTTAATCTAATTGATTTTTTTATTCTGTATATTTTCTATTTCTGGGAGAAAAAAATTACTTCTAAGCTTATTTCATTTTTGAAAATTTTTCGTAGTGCTAAATAAGTGAAAAGATTTTCAATGTGGATGTATAACAACTTTCAAAAGAATCTTTTGAAATAAGAAATCGCTTAATTATTCTATTCTAAAGAAATTTTAGTTGCTGTAGAGTTAAAATGTTCAAGAAAGCTCCTTGTTAAAGTCACTGAAACTACATTTAATCTAATTGATTTTTATTTTGTATATTTTGTATTTTTGGAAGAACAAAATTTACTTCCATGGTTATTTCATTTTTGAAAATTTTTCATCGTAACTTGAAATTGAAAACTTAAAATTGAAACTTAAATTGAAAAGATTTTCTCTGTGAATATATAACAGCTTTCAAAGAGAATCTTTTGAAATAAGAAATCGCTTAATTATTCTGTTCTAAAGAAATTTTCATTAGTTATAGAATTAAAATGTTCAAGAAAGCTGCATTTAAAGTCACTGAAACTTCATTTAATCTAATTGAATTTTTATTCTGTATATTTTGTATTTTTGAAAGAACAAAAATTATTTCCATGGGTATTTCATTTTTCAAAATTTTCATCATGGCTAAATAATTTTAAAAGCTTTTTTTTTTTTTGGGTTATATAATAGCTTTCAAAAAGAACTTTTTGAAATAAGAAAAAAAAAAGAAAAAAAAAACCGCTTAATTTTTCCGTTCTAAAGAAATTTTAGTAGTTATAGAATTAAAATGTTTAAGACAGCTGTTTATTTAAAGTTGTTGAAACTTGTGTGTGAAATCATTTTTGTTGTCATCAATATATATATATATATATATATATATATATTAAGCTAAATTAATATTTAACACAAACTGTACAATGTTCTCAGGGCAGATTTTTTAAAGTTCTTCAGAAACTCTTTTAACAATATTTCTGATTGTTTAGAACTATTTCGAGTTCCTATTTTAAATATGAATATGAAAATGAAAACAATGTAATCGTCAAAAATAAAATCTGTTTTCTTCAGTGCAGCTGCTTCAATTCTTCCCCCAAGTAAACAAATGAATCATGACAAAAGAGTTGAAGGTTCACTTGTCTGTAATTCACGTGATGCACAATCTACAAGCTCTTGTCTGTACGTGCTTTGACAAACAAGTAGGGACTTTTGTTACCATCAGGTGGTGATTAGCTTCAACTATGTTTATTTGTAGCGTTTGTAACATAACTGCAATAAAAAAAAAAAAAAAAAAAAAAAAAAAAAGTCTTAAAATGTCTTGTAAAAGAAAGAATATTATTCAACAGTTTTTTATCTCATTTGTTTGGTTTAAAAAAAGACACTTAGCTCTAAGGTACTCATGTTTTTTTTGTTTGCATTTTTAATCAAAAGAGATGGAATCTGTATTGAGAACGCGATTGCAATTAAAAAAATCGTTGAAAGCTGAATAATATTAAAAAAAAAAAAAAAAAAATACTCTGTGGTGAAGTGGAAAAGTAAATAAGATATTTGATTGTCTTATTATTATTTTTTTTTTTTTTGTCTGGTTATTCTTCCTCAAGCTTTTAATGAAACTTTATTAATTGATGAAGCACTTTCAGTTGTTCTCTGAAATCATGTTTACGAAAGAAAATCACGCATTCATACTGAATTATTATTATTTGCCTTTTTGTTTTTGGATAGGTTTTGGAAAGGTATCTATTTGAACTATCTAAATTGAACTTTTCTTTTTTATACGAAACAAATTAGCTAAAATTATTAAACGAATCTTCTTAGAAACTTTTAGAAAAATATTGTATCCATGAGTGTTTTAAAAATGTAGAGGTATTGTAACGTCTCTGCTTATACTAGACCTATAACGATTTCAAGAAGAGGGACACTTTCAGGTTCATGGGAGCATTTTAACTTTTATTTACAAGTATTATATATATAGAACTCTGGATAAATACAAAATTATTTACAAAAAAAAATTAAAATTAAAGATTTAAATTTGATTCACAATTGCAGTTCACTCAAGGACGGAGATTTTCAGGGTTCTCGAGTCTACGTGGAATTTCAAAACACGTGGTCTGCGGCAGACCTTAATTATCACACGACGTGATACACGAAACCACAAAGGATTCACTTTGGAAACAGACGGAAACTCTGGCCCGTTCAGTTACTTCAGAGAAAAAGAGAAAAGCAACACTCCTTGTCGACTCGTCGTAGAACTTTCCCCTTTCTTCTCCAAAACCTCCCTTTAAGAAAATCCGTCAAGAAGCGGGGAGTAGCTTCCCTCGCTTCTGCTTGCAGTAGACATCTGCTCAGCTCATGGTCTATCACCAATCATGATGGAACAATTCATGGTGTAGTCCATATTCTATCTGTAATTGTCTCGGTCTGTAAAGGTCGCACAGACAATCGCTACTTTCATGAGTCTCATTATACATGACACTGAATATCTGCTATCAGATTTGAATGACAGGTTGTTCTCATTAGTATAAAAACACTAGTTTCATGTAATATAACGAATCACAACACTGCTTATCTGCTGTCAAATTTGAGTGATAGATTGTTATTATGTACTTGTCAAAAATTATACATTCCTCTCTCCTGAGAAAGAAAAAGCCACAACTCTTTCCTTGGGAAAAATGCTACAGTGTCAAAAAATATTTATATATTACTGTTTTTTATTGATGACTATACAAATTTTAAAAATGATTTTTAATAGTTCTTATCATTGTTAACTGATTAACTTTTAACATTGAATGTAAGAGAAGAACCACATTTTCAATTATTACCACCTTAATAAACTTTTAGCTAAACTACATTTGCCTGTATCTAAGAGAAGTACCTTTTATCTTCCTAATAGCGAATCAGGAAAGATTTGTAGTTGTGGAGTTTTATTATCTCCAATCAAAGCCAGCGAATCATGAGGCGGAAGAACTTTAAAAGCTTTGTAGGTCGTATATTAGTCTACAAGTAGAGTGTACCGAATAATTCAGTGTGTTAGTGCTTCCTTCGACTCATTCCAGTGACATTTAAGGGATTCTACGTGCTTTGTGTTCCTACAGCTTTTTCTTTCAGATTGATTGAACCATTAACTACTTGCTTTCTTTACGTTGGAATCGGTACGCTGTAATTCGCTGACGAAGATTTGCAACGTTGCAGGGATTTTTAAATACCATTTTAGGGTTTCAAATCAGTAGAAATCGTTTAACATTATTAAATTTCTTGGCCTATGATTACTAAATCTTGTTTATAGCTGTTTTTAATTTGAATTATATGTAAAATTAAACCATTTCAAAATAACAAGATTTGTACAAGTAAATTTTACAATTGAAATATCAAAAGTGATTTAAGTGATAAAACTGATTTGTTATTTAATACTGGTTATTACAATATTAAAATAATAATAGATATCAGAATTCTTATCTTAATTACAGTTTAACGTTAAAAATGGACCTTAACACTATTTATTTGATACAAATAAAATTTATTCCCTAAAATTTATTTCAAAAAATTTCATAGGAAACTTTATAAAATGTTAGATGTGAATTTAAATATTTAGTAAAATTCCTTTTTTTTTTTATTTTAATTTTCTATAGATTTCAGTTTTTATTAATATATATATCCTACAGTAGAACAAAAAATACAAAAGAAATATTTAAATTAGATATTAGTTGATAGGAAACAGTTTAGTATAATTTATTAATTATTTTATCATTAATTGTAATCAAAATTAAAACTATTTCATTATCTAAGTAAAAGTGTCTATTATATGTAAAAAAAAAAAAATTTAAATTTTTGAATTTTACTATTTTTGTTGAATTTGAACAAAATTTACAATTTTTTATATAAATGAATGTAGATGGCAGCACGATTTTTATAATCGCTCTTACAACAGTCTAGAAATGCCTATTAATCAGTTATTTAATGTGATATTATTACGGTTTTATACATTTAAAATTATATTTTCATTCAATTTAGGTATATTTGAAGCTTGTAATCTATACGTAGAATATAACAAATGTGATAGTTTTTGAACAATTTATCACATTAGGATTGTTATTTATTATGTATGTATGAAAATATGAATTTATAATGCTGTGCAATATTATTACTGTCTGTGATTTCGTTAGTTTAATTTTATACCTATAAAAGAAGAAGAATGCATTTGTATTTTTTTTTTTTTAACGTTTCCACTTTATCTTAAGAATAAAAGAAATGAAAGACTAATTCTTAACTTTGAATTTCATGGGTTTCTTTAAGTTTTTTATAAATTTAAAAATTATGTCAAAATAGAAAAAAAAAAATTTAATTTTAGTAAAAATTAAAAATAATCGAGGTGAATAAAAAATATGATAATTAAATAGATAAGCAGAAGGTTTACTAGAAATCACAATACTAAAAATTTATCTTTATAGCTTTTTCAAAGAGAGGTCTTTTCACATGCAACTTTAACCACATGTACACGAGTTGCAATATGTTAAATAGTTTTATTTATACGTTAATTAAACCTATGTATAATTTTTTTTAAAAAATCGCTTATTAATATCGGTTACTTTTTAAACTTATTTTACTTAATTTATTTGGAATCACCTTAATTGTAAATACTTTTGGATATAAAATTTTAATATGATTTAATGTTTAAATGTTACAGTGGAATTTAAATTTAGCAATAGAAAATATAAAATTTCAATTTATTGATGTTCATTTGTTTTTGCTTATCTTTGCATAATGATTTTTTTTTTATTTACAGAATAAAGTAGATTATAAAAAGTGCAGTGAAGATAAATTTATGGTCTACACTTTTACAAAATACTTCATTACTGCATCCATAAAAGCAAAAGCATCGCGATATAAATAAACATTGCATACGTATTTTCTGTTAATTTATTCTGCGATTTAGAGTTCAATTTGAATATTCTATTGAAAATTCTTTAGAATTTATTAGATTACTTTGAAGTATTATGGACAGCTCTTTTGAACAGTATCATTTACTATGAAGAAATCTAACTTATGTAAAATTTTATCATTGAGAACTAAAGAAAATAAAGTAAAATATTTCTCTCTCTCTAATGCCTTTTTTTTTAATTTAACAAAGTCAACAGTAAATTGACATTTTTTTAGCCAGCTTTGTAATAGCAATATATGCATAACAAATTACTATTTATTAAAAAATATAAGTATAAGGCTAAAAAAATAATTAATTTAAGAAATTTTAATAAGCTAATGAGTGTTTCATTTTTCCCTGTTGATAAAATAAAATAAAAAAACTCTAATATTTAAAAAGCAGCTGTAATGGGTAGGTCTCCTTTTGAAAACAATTTTTCCAAAATGTAAAAATATCAAATAAGTCCTATTTACATTTAAAAAGCAGATGCAATGGGTAGGTCTCCTTTTGAAAACAATTTTTCCAAAATATAAAAATATCAAATAAGTCCCTTTTAATTAAAAAATAAAATAAAAAAAAACATTTAATCTTCAACCATACTTTGACTTTATGGAAGCAGAACAAAAAAACGTCTCTCCCATTAGTAAACTGCAAAAAGAATCAAGGTTTTTATTTATTTTCTGTGATCTTTATTACTTGATAATTGCTTTTTTAGTAAAGTAATATATCTTGTTTATACACAGTTGCACATGTACAGTAGTTTCTAGAAGGGAATGCAACGCCTACGAACATTCAGCTTTGTTTCTGGCATGCGCTTTCTATAACAAAAATATAAAGGGAAAGAGTAACAATTAGTAATTTTGAAATTCATGGTAATTAATCTGCTCGTCTAAAATTTTCTTTAAAAATTTTTCTTATCAACTTGGAGTGATTTAAATTTGAAAAGTAAAAAAGTGTACAGTGCCCTTCTTTCAAATCGTCCGTGACCCTTAAGGCCTTATCACACGGCGAATTTCCAAAGCTCTTACCATTCAGCAAACCATCGATGTGGGTAATGTTATTTTATGACGTCACTTGTATTTCATTGGATCTCACGTATTCATCTGCAGAATGAGTAACTTATTTAAGTGATAGAAATTAAAAGTTTCTGGTACTCAATGTCATAAGGCAACTAGTTTCTCCGTGTGACAAGGCCTTAAGGGATCTGTTTCAGAACCCCTGAAATAAGATATAAAGGGCTCACATGTACTCCAGGATTTAGTGACTAGCAATCTGCCATCGAAAAGTCCTCCCCAAAGTATTTTGATAAACAATAGCTGCTGTATATGTTGTGACTGTAGGGCTAAAGCTGTGTTGTTTGCTTTGCTCAGGTGTGCAGGGAATACCAGCGGGGCAACTGCAAACGTCCCGAAACCGAGTGCCGGTTCGCCCACCCACCTGACCACGTGACCGTGGACAGCGCGGAGGGCATGGTCACCGTGTGCATGGATTATGTGAAGGGTCGATGCTCGAGGGATTTGTGCCGCTATTTCCACCCGACGCCCCATCTGCAGGCCCAGCTAAAGGCCGCCCAGAGTCGAGCCAATGCTGCCGCCACACAAGCTGCTATGGTAGGACACTTGCTTCTTCTCTCTTTCCTGCATGTCTTCATTCTCTAGCACCGCCATCAGTAACCTGAGCAAATGCAACGCGATTTTTAAACAAAAAATATTTAAAAAAAAAAAAAAAAAAAAACATTATTAGAAATCCATTGACAGCTCGTTTTAAGTGTTCACTTTTTTAAGACTGTCAAGCTTTGCCATTGCTTTCTTAATTAACATTAATTTTTTTTTTTTTTTTTTGAGCCATACTTTTAATTTGTGCAGTAGTATGATTCAAATGGATAACTTGAGACAAACAATTAACATCGCAAAATGCACATCTAGCACAACTAGGCGATCGATTTGTTAACTTTTGGTTCTATATAAAGCTTTGCCACTGCTTTCTAAACACTTTTAATTTTCTTCTTTAAGCAAAGTGTAATGACTAATGTAGCATGAGCAAGATACATAACCCCGAGAAAATGCAAAATTAATGTTTCGCGTTAAACATAAATTTACTGAAATAATCAAGAAATCCTTTGGCGACATTAATCTAATATGAGTGTCAAAATGAGTGATCGAATAAACATTTAACTTTAAGAACTATAAGGCATCGTCGTTGATAAGACATTTTAAATTTTCTTTTAGGTCAAAACCCTGTAGACCGTTAAGTATTTAATTAAAGAAATCAAATAACATTTCACAGTAATTCCAGTTTTTAGAGAAAAGAAAAACATACTTGAATAAGACAAATAATAACTATATTAGACCATATTAATTATGTCTAATAGTATTCAAATTTTTATTTTTAGTTGATTGTAGGTATTTATATGTTAACTAATTTTATAACAAAAAGCAAAGAAAAAAATTATAAAATAAACTTTTTATTGTTCTTCAAAAATAAATTGTATTTCAGTGTTTCTCAAGCTGCATTTAATTAATTAATATTCATTTCCATGCGTTTAAAATGGGATCTTATTTGTAAGACTAGGAATATGAGTTAAATGTTATACTTTATGACATAATTGTTAATTCACTTTTTTTTTATAACTGAAATGAAAAAGGATTCGACAAAAACTTATTTAATGCCTTTTTATGTCTTTTGTTAAACTAAATCAAACAGATAAACTAAATCATAATTCATCTTTTTTTATAACTGAAATGAAAAAACTTATTTAATGACTTTTAATTTCTTTTTATCAAACTAAATCGTACAAACAAACTAAATCACAATTCATTTTTTTTTTATAATTGAAATGAAAAAAACTTATTAAGTGACTTTTTATTTCTTTTGACAAACTAAATTGCAATTTTTACATTAAATTTGAAATGAGTTTTCCTTAAAAAAATTAATTATTTAATTAAAATTAAAAATATAAATAACAAGTTAAAATTAATTATTGTTCATTTAATTTATTAAATAATTATTTATTAAAATTATTAATTTAATTTTTATAGCTATGTTATTTTATTAATTACATTTTCTGGAATAGTTTGTACATTACATAAACATTTTTTTAGTTGTGTTTTTGTTGTTTGGAATAGTTGTGTTTTTGTTGATACATTACATAAACACTTTTTAGTTGTCCTTATTAAATATAACAAAGCATTAAAATAATTCCACTTGGTATCAATTAAACAAAATAGTGAAAATATTTTTTACAGTATAGGCTTTTAAATTCTCAAATAGGAAACAAATTGTTATCTTAACTTAAACTATCACTTTAAGAAGCCTTTTAACATCTGGTGCCAAGTATTTAATTTCCTTTCGCAAACAAGTCTCCCTTTTTTTATTGCTTTGAAGCCAAACTTCCGTTGACTTTTCTTTCGCTTCGTACGTGTTCATTACTCATCGATCTTGCTTTAGGAATGAATGGGTCATCCACCGTCTGGTCAGCATCATAGAATTCATCTCGTGACCAGCGATCACGCTCTGGTGTTTTTACTCTAAATGACATTTACCTTTCTACTCTTACCTCCACAAAAGGGAAAAAGTACACCTTTTAAAAAGTATCTCACGTTTCAAAGTACCATTAGAAAGCGAAAAGCGCCGCAATCGAGATAATGGGGGTGAGTCCTACAGTCAAATTGTTTGTGTGCTAAACCTTCTTTTGCGTGTACCACTTAGTTCACTCCTAGCTCCACCTGGTGGTTAATATATGGACCAATGACCTTCCGTCCATCGAGAACGCTATTTTTGTCCCCAAACTGGAGACACTGCGACCGCACCTGTCTCGGCGAGCTGGTCCCATCTGGTCTAGACGAAACGACGCTGAAACTATTAACAATAGACCAACCTCCTACATTGAGCCACGTTTTATCATCGTTTGATGTTTAGTTAGCGCCCCATTTCCGGCTCCAGCAACTTAAATAAAATTAATCGTCTAACGGCCGCCCCTGCTCGAAATGTCGGGAAAAAGATGGAATGTGAACGAGAGGAATGGGTTCAATTTGAACGAGCCACTTTTCTTTGGATTTCGTTGGAGGCGCGTTTGAATTTACGACTCTTTCAATGGAAAAGGAAATGGGTAGAACCCCCCCCTAAAAATTAAATAATGTTGATGGCAAAAGACAATGAATTTTTACAGAGAAATCACTTTTAATTTAATTTGTTAGGATGTCTTATGCTGATGTTTGGAGGGGGAAATGCGGCTGTATTGCATTTCCTGTGTTGAGACAATGTGGCCTAGAATTGCTGTATTGTCGTTCTCCCATATCAATGTAGCATATGGATACGTCTTAAAAAGAATGCTGAGGAGTTTCTTTCCATAAATCTTTTATAACATTCTTATTAATTTATTTTATGACTGTAGTTTACATTTTTTTTTTCCTTTTTGTTTAACATATCGGGCTTTTAATTAACATTTTGATCTTTTAATATTATTTTAAGTAATACTGGGAAAAAACAATCAACAAATTATAATATGTAATTGGTTGTCAAGCAATTAGTTTGGTCATTATTCAAATTTGTAAAAGATAAATAAACTCTAATTTGAAAATTTTCATTGTTAAGTATGTTAGACATGCAAGTTTTTATATTCATTTATTAAAAAAATTATTTCTAACTCAAAACATGTTTTTCTTTACAATTGTTCAGGAGAATCTTTGAATTCAAAAGAAAAAATTATAATTAGTGGTTCTATAGAAGCAAACGCCATTAACGTTGAACAATTAATATATGAACATGATAAAAATTGCAAAATTTCTGTGTTTTTATTGGTAAGGTAAAATGAATTTCAATCGAAAGCTCAGCTTAAAAATATTTTTATACGGAGTTTTTCAAACATTTTGTAAAACTGGCTTTTCCTTGTGAGGACTCTATAGGCAGGAAAACATGCATCACAGTGAAAAGAAAAGTGCACGTGGGATTTGTACGAAGTCAAAACTTAATCATTCCCTCTCTTCTCTTTTTTTATCGTAATACTTTTAAACAATATTTTTTATCGTAATACATTTAAACAATATTTTTTTCTTTTTATTATATTCATCCATAGAGAACTTTCTGTAACAATTTTCAAGATGTTTTTTTTTTTTTTTTTTTCAAGTATTTATTTTGTTGCTGAGCTTGAGAAACACTGAATACAGTAATTATTTACCAATTAGAAATAGTTTTTTTTTTATCAAGTTAATTAAATATAAAAAGAAATCGTTTGCTTTTTAGGTATTAGAATATATGAATTTTTTTAGGAATTATTAAAATTTTCGTTGATTCTAAATAGCCAATCGTTCATTGTTTTATATCTGTTTAAAGAATTAATTTAAGTTAAAATATTTTAATGAATTTAATTTATTCTTATGTGTGAATGAAAGATAAAAATAAATATGTCTTGTCGTAAAATTTGTTCTTTGGGTTTGCAAGCAATAGCAATAGTGTATTTGCTTTTAATGTTGCAACTGGTACTTTAAAAATATCGATAAAAATGTTTGCATGCATGTATGTTATTTAATATAAAATATTTCTAGATTAATCAATGTAATTGTGCTGCTATGCTTTCTTTTCAACATGAAACATTCATAAATACTTTTTGAGGTACAAATATAGGTTGCTTAAATTTTAATATTTAACTAATCTAGCATAAATATATAATGTATACAATTGTATACAAAAATAAGAAATAAAGCATTGTTGTTTAACTTTTGGGAGCAAATTAAATTTTCTAATTGCTAATAAAAATTAGAAATATTATTAAAGTACATATGTAACTTTTAAATATGGAAATTATTTTATTAAATTATTTTTAATCATTAGTTTAAACAAAAGTGCTTATAAAACTTCGGAAATGAAGTATAAATGTACATCTTTCATTCCTAACATTTTCCCGTCTAATCTATGTATAATAATCAACATCTATAACAAGTATGTAACATAACATAACATCTAACATTTATCATATTGATAAACACTTTCGCTAATCTATATTACTTTCGAAGTCATATTGCTAACTTCATATTCTATTACAAGTTTTCTAATATCATTAATTATAATTATTGTAACATCCAAACTGCAGCCACAAAATAAATGACATGATTTCTTATTCATTATATATAGCTGCTTGACTTATATTATAGGCTAACAGAGAAAAGTTATTTCGCTTCGTTCCTCGGATTTTCTACAGCATAATATGTTAACATCAAATTAAATTAAACTTACTCAAATTATTCTATACTCTGACTATTTGCTTTTCATGCACAAAAATGTAAACTGCAGATGCATTTTAAAACATTTCATCGTATCAAAACACAACTTAAAATTTAAAAAGTTGTTCTTTTTTTTTTAAAAGAAAAAAAGAAATGTGACTTATTTTTTTTTTTTAAATGGTAAAAAAACATTTAAAAGTGAAAACTGCTGAACTCTGTTAGCCTGCTTTATTTTTAAAAGTGGAAAATAGATTTTATGCTTTAAAAAATATTTGATCATTTCTATTGTTTGGTTATTTAAAAAAGTTCTCCAGTGATTGAAAATAGAGTTTTTATTAAAGTATGTAAATATAATTAATTTTAATTTTAAGACTCTAAGCATAGTATCGAAACAATTATGCATAGTCTAAGCATAGTATCAAAATAACTTTAATCATAGCATGAAAATAACTCTAAGCATAGTATCAAATTAATTCTAATCATAGTATCAAAATAACTCTAATCATAGTATCGAAATAACTCTACTCATAGTATCGAAATAACTCTAATCATAGTATCGAAATAACTCTAATCATAGTATCAAATTAATTCTAATCATAGTATCGAAATAACTCTAAGCAAAGTATCAAAATAATTCTTTAGAGTTATTTTGATACTTTGCTTAGAGTTATTTCGAGAAAGTTGTGTTATTTCGAAAGTCTTGCTTAGAGTTATTATCAAAATTACTCCAAACATTATCAAAATAACTCTAATCATAGTATCAAATTAATTCTAATCGTAGTAACAAAATAACTCTAATCATAGTATCGAAATAACTCTAAGAATAGTGTCAAAATAATAACTAAACATAGTATCAAAATATCTGAAATCATAGTATCAAAATAACTCTAAGCATAGTATC
This sequence comes from Caerostris extrusa, assembly GCA_021605095.1. Taxonomy (NCBI): domain Eukaryota; kingdom Metazoa; phylum Arthropoda; class Arachnida; order Araneae; family Araneidae; genus Caerostris; species Caerostris extrusa. The sequence continues at coordinate 128,642 of BPLR01001888.1, forward strand.
AAAACTCCACGAAATATAATCTGCTCTTAAAATCTAACTTATAGTACTTGTAAATTTCAATTATTTATGAAAAATAAACTTGGTAACTAACATTTATGAATAGTTATGCTGCTTAAAAAATAATCCGCTGAAACAATGATATTTTCTAATAATTTATACTTTCCGCGTAAAAAAATATATCGTGTTTTTCAAAGCCTTAAAATATATGGTTATAAATATAAAAATAAACGATTACATGAAAAAAAAAAAAAGACTACAGAACAGATATGAAATGTAAACATTAAGACTTGATATCCAAATACGGCTTCCTTAATTTCACTGAATCAAGCATAAAATCTGTTTTCTGCTTTTAGCTTAAGCTGTGTCTGAATGTTGAGCTGATTGGAAGTTAATGTGCTGTTTTTTTCTCTTCTGTCTTTTGTTGTGTATTATTTCCTTTGATTTCCTGCTCTGCTTGCTGTTGACGAACTCTTTCTCTCTCTGCTTCTGCTTCCACACACACACGCTACTCTAGCCCAACGCTGATGCTAAGAAGAGGCTGCACGATTCTTCAACACAGGTTCTACAGCAGCGCCCGCCCACTGCTACAGACAACATGCTTCTGGTACAAATCACTCTTCTGTTTTGTGCAACAGAGTGATTTGGGAAATCACTAGGATTTCTGAGAACTCCTAAGGCTGCTTATAAAAGTGTTTTGAAATATCAGGTTTTGGTTCACAAAAGGGCTATAAAATATTACATGAATTGTAAACGATGTCTCATTAAATGTAATAGGTCTTCTCGTAACTATGCGTTTAAAAAAACTAACACTCATGTTTCATTAATTTTTTGTTTGTTTGTTGATCAGTTATATGAGGATTTTTTTATTCGAATAAGAATGAGGTTGCTTTTTGTTTGGGATTAAAATGGGCAGATCTGGCTACTTTGTGCTCCTGTAAGGCAATGGTTCTCAAACTTTATTTATTTATTTATTTTTGTTTGCGTCCATCTAAACGGGAAATGATTCTGACCCCTACTGCCCCTTCTTTCAAAACATTGAATTGCAATCAGTGAATTTCTTAGTAGTTTTGATATCACAATTAATTTCATAGGAGCAATATATGAATATAATTCAATTTTATAGCACTCAGAATAGTCTGCAAAGAAATATTATTTGTTGCAATTAACCAACTTGTATGTTAAAAATGTAACAATAACTAACTAACACATATTTAATTTATTACTACAAAAATAATCGAATATTTAAATATAATGTAAAGTTAATGAAATGGGTGGCCTATTAAATTTTTTTTTATATGCCCACATTTTTTATGTCAAAACCAAATATATATTTCATTCTGCTAAATAATTAAAACTAACTTGTTGTGAAGAATATTGGTATCTTAATTTTTTTTTTAAATAGGAAAATTCTTACCATTTAGGGAGTGTAATTATTTGTAATTTTGAAATTCATGATAATTAAATTTTAAGTTCACCCAAAAGCCCTTTTTTATTTAATTTTATTTAAGGGGCTTTAATTTTTTTGTGAGAAATGCGCCTTTAGAGGTGTACCACACAGTTGGAGAACCACTGTCGTATTGATTTCAACAATCTTTATAAATGTCATAAATAATTATTAAGTCAACGATTTGAGATTCCTATTTCTATTTTGAAAATAGTTCACAATGAAGTGAGATGAAATTGTTAACTGGTACGAATAAAAAAAAAATATGTTTTGTTTGCAAAAGTTGATCTTTGAGTGTTTATTTGCATTTACTAACTAATAATTTTTTTTAAAAGTTAGTTATTTGTTACTTACTTATTTCATAAGTAAGAAACATTATTTCGATATTCATTACAAAATCTCCGATTTGTTCTTAAAAAGTTAATTATAATATCCCTTTGTAAAATATTTTCACTGTTAAGTTTGTTTTTTTTTCTGAATTTTATGGGAATTCAGTTGAATTGATTTTTATTTTGTTAGTTTTATGGGTTTTTTTAGAAAAGTGTGCAATTATTTTGTGTTTGAAGTTGAATTGCTCTATAATTTCTAAATTTGTTATCGATTATTGTGATTTTAATAAGTCAGGAAACAGGAGGTCAACCATTATAATAATATAAAGGATTAAAATAATAATAATTATTCTATTACAATTTTTGAACAGGTGTACCATTTTTTAATTTATATTTCTGATCAATGCAAACAATAACTGCTAATATCTTGACAGTATGTAAGTAGTTATAATTATATTTCACCTAGTGTGAGTGAGTCACTTTTACCATTTGTTAAGGCATTAAAAAGCATTTTATTAAGCAGTCTTAAGAGTTTATATTCTGTATTATAGTAAAACTTTGACTATAAATATATGAGCCTTCATTTAATAAAGTTTACAATTTTTCTAATACTTTTTTTTTCTGCATAAAAATTTTCTTTTGTCATTTCTCTTGCTTTGATGGCATTCGAATTATCAGTGTTGTATGTAGTAAAATGCAGAAAAAGAGCAAAGCAGATATTCTGCTACATTCTCAAACACTAAATGGCATCATTATTTTTTTTTTTCCATTGACGTTCAATATGTGTAAACAAATGAAGCAAACATTTGTTTAATTACTTAAATATATGTATCTGAGATACCTCATTATATAAATTTGAGTTATTTCATTCCCCTACGTATATCGGTTTCCAAAAATAGTTTCTTTTTTAAGAACACGCTTGTATATTGTATAAAATATAGAATAAATACAAGTTACAATCTGATTAACCTTTTTGATTAAAATTTATTTCAACCTTGATTTTTATATTTTAACGTAATTGTATTATAATTTATATAATTTACATTTTTAAATTGCTTCAGTTTTTCTTGGTTTAAATCATGTATTAAGTACCTAAATTTACAGGGGTTTTTAAATTTTTTTTATTTTATTTTTTTATTTATTTATTTTTTTCAATTCTCTATTTGTTTCGTATTTCTTGTGTTGGAAAGCTGTCTTTTGTAATTTGTTTAATTTATTAAATAGCAGTTTTTTTTTTCTTATTTTATTTAGTTTTTATGCGAGTGGTATTTAAAAAAATACAATTTTATCTTTTCATGATTATCAGTGAATTTAATGTGTTTTTGCACTGCTTATAATATTTCTAACTAACATTTTCCTGCATTTGCAATAAACATTTTATATATTACTGTGTGTTATATCATAATTTTAATGTAATTTTTTTATTAATGAACATTTAAAAATTAGTATTTATATACGGTTGGATAATATTTACATTATTAAATAATAAGAAAATTCTCATTATTCATAAATTTTTTTTCTATTAAATATTATGAAATCATTATTTGAGATATTTCTGTGTGTGTTTAAAAACTTTTAAAAATTATTAGTGGAGTATTATAAAAAATTATTTTTATTTATATTCAATGCAAGTTCTCATAATTTAAAACCAATCTCCATTTTTAACAAATCTTTTAAACTTCATATTAATAAATTTTTTTTACTTATAAAATAATAATCTCGAGGCTCATATATTTATAAGTTTAATTATTAAAATAGTTATTCATTGCTTGTTTTTTATAGTTATATTTTAATTAAATCTTTTGAATGATAAAGAAAATACAAATACTAAATAGCATTTTAATAATAATTTTTTTGTTTAGAAATATTATAAATCTTTTTATAATCTTTGTGTATTTCGAAATCATCAGTTCTAAAATATCACCATTTCAATGCTAGTTATTTAAAAATATTTGTTTAAAATTTTTATCAGCCTTATTTGAGTGTTGAGTAATCACCTATATCAAAGTATTGGTAATTATCTAATTTGAGTTATCCTTAATAGAAAAAAAAATTACATGTAATAAATTGATACACTTCTAAGCGTGACTTAAACTTTTCTTCGTGCTTTAAAATAACACTGTGATATTTACATAAACTTGGTGCTTTGATGAAAATATTTAGTAGCTATAATTGCTTATTATAGTTATTATTATTTAATTTCAAAGGTTTGGTGTTATTCTATAATTATTTCAAAGATTTGAATTAAAGGATGAACAATTACAAGCTCGAAAATAAACGTGAATTGCTCAGGAGTAAATTTGGATTCATGCTTTAGTAACAAATGAAATCGTATCTTACCATCTTTTGTCCGTCTTTGCATTTCATCAGTTTTATTTGTTTATTTCTTAAAGAGAACAGATGAATTCAATCATTTTAGCAGTTTTAGCAATTAAAACCAATTTTTTTATTAGCAAAAATTATTTCACTTGTTTTATTGATGGTATTTTTAGTGTTAATTATACGAATACAACAGTAAGTTTGAATGAATTGTTATATTTTCATGGAAAATGGTATTTAAAAAAATACGCATAATTGTTTACCATGTAATGCGCGTAATTGTTAAATAATACCCAGTGGCGTAACAATAGGGTGGTAAGACGGGCAAATTGCCACGTACCCTTACCCCAGCAGAGAGGCTATGAATACAGGAAAGGCCTGACATCTATTATTACAAAATAAAAAAAAAAATGTGATAAATTTAAAAAATGTGTGTCAAGAATTTAAACGTATTCATTTGTCTGAAAAATATATCGCATCTGGTAATAATAGTAACAGAAGCAGTTATGCACGAGTAATCCCGATGCTAGGGACTTCGCCGTTTTCTGTTTCGTGAATAGATACTTAACAATATAAAAGTGCGAATTCCCTCTGAAACCCATGTGCCATTAGGACATTTTAAAATTCCCTTATAAGGGAATTCCCTGATTCTAGAATAGGTACTTACAAAATTAAAATTGGAAATTCTCGCTGGCAAGTTAGAGACTTCCAGTAAATGGGGAAGTCCCTTATTTCGGATTCTCCATGCGTCACTATTATCTTACTTTTTTGTTTCATCGGATCCGTGATCAGTCGTAAAAGTTAATTAGTCGATTGTGGAAATTAGATAATAGCATGTCTAGTAATAGAAAGTGGAGTGAAAAACGACAAAAATAAGAAGTTACCTAAAATAAGTCAATACTTTAAGAGTGAGGAAGAAACAAATGAACAGTGCGGCGGATATGAAGAAATTAGCCGAACCGAAAGTGATATTACAGAGTTTTTGCATAACGTTTTTATCGTCCGATATTTTCCTTCCTAGCGTGCATGCTCATAGGAATGGCTCAGTAGTGCAGTATTACAGATACGCATGCGCAATAGGTACAATGTTTCCTATGAGCATGCGCAATAGGTACAATGTTTCCTATGAGCATGCGCACAAGGAAAAAAAATATCGGACGATAAAAAAACGTTATGCAAAAACTTTCTGTAATATCGCAGTCCTCGACAACACTGATTCAGAGACACTACAGCCCTGTACTAGCGATATAGATAATCAAAACCAAAGTGAAGTGATTAAAATTATCTTGGATAGAATTATATCTTCGTCATAAATTATTGATAAGCGTCATTTTAAAGTACTAAATGATCAAGTTAAACGATTTGTGATCCTAAAGGGACATAGCAAATCTAAAGGGACATAGCAAATCTAAAGGCACCTTTAGATAGTACTTTATTAAAAAGAAAAAAACGACGAGGATAGTTTGCATTGAGGGGACTTCCATTCAAAAAATTTACCACATGCCTCATATGGTATAATTACGCCACTAAAAATAACCCATAATAGTTTTTCTTGAACTGAAATTTAAGTTTTTGTGTAGAATTAAATTAGTTTTCTTCAGTTAAAAACATTAACTCCCTAAATGAATCAAATTAGAATCACATGAAATATGAAAATACCCAAATCGATTTTATAAGGCCAAGGAAAAATGTTTCCAAATCTATAAGCTACTATTAACATGCATGTGCATTTTTTCTAACCTGGAAAATATAATATTTATTAAAATTTTATTATTATAATACTAAATCAGCTTTAAAAAAATCCTTTTATAAAACCAAAATATAGTTTTATATTCTATTTTATTTTATAGTGAAAAATTTGCTATTATTGCATAATAACCAGACAAATTAATTTTTGCGTCATGATTTTAGACAAAAAAAAAAAAAAGTACTGCTGAAATATAAAATAGTGAATTATCGTAATTATCATACTATCTTACATACATTATATATATCATCCATAGTAATAATATAATTATAATTCTGTAAAGAATTTCGAAATAAAATAGAGTCAAAGCTCTAAATCAGAAAATTTATGCTAAATTATCATTTGCAAACATTCGAAAGTATTTTCGCATGAAACTCTATGGTGTGTATAAGACTACAAATTATGCTAGAATACATATATGCAAAATGCATGAGATCACAATTGCCTATATACTTAACTATAGTTTTTTATAATTGATAGAGAAATGTTTGCATTAAAAATTTCGTTTTTTGAAGTTACTGAGTTACTTTTACACAAATATTCTTAATTAATAATTTTTTTTTTTTTTAGTTTTAAACTACATTCTTTTAATGAATTCATATCCATGATTAAAAATAATTCGAAGTCAACATCTGAAAATTGTCTACATATTAACTACTATTAAAAAATTTTTAGTAACAATTTTATATGTGAAATTGTATTGCCTAATGCAGAACTGAGCATCTTTCAGTTGCTCATATTATATGTTAAATAATAACAAAGCAGTTTGTGTAGCATTCTTTTCTTTTGCGGTTTTAAAGCTCAAAATGTTGCTTTGATGAGAAACGAAATTATGATATTTTTTTAATGAATTATTTCAGAAGACTGTATAATTGGTATTTCATAATTATAGGCTTTTCCTGGGATGTCCCCGTACAGCAAGAGACCCGCTATGGACAAAAGCGGTCTGCCAGTGTACCAGCCAAGTGCTGCAGCCTATCAACAGGCTCTAACAATGCAAGTCCAGCAACCTTTTGTTCCCGTATCTTGTAAGTTGCTCATATTATATGTTAAATAATAAATGTTCTTTCTGAGCATATATGAAAGCTTACAATACATTTATGGTAAATTTATTTATGGTAAAATTCAATATTTACGGTATGGTAAATTCATTTTAATGGAATACAAAGTAAACTTTTGCAGAACCATCATATTTTTGTGATATTTCTTAATATGTTTAAGGATGGTAAGGAAAATATTTAAACTCTTTTTAAGAGTTAAAATAAAAACTTATGTGTATTTTTTTCATTCCTTTTTGTTATTTGTAAGTGTTTTTATCCTAGTTACATTCATTATGTTTATTCAAGCTATAATTTTATGTTTTATTTTGTAACATATATTGCTGAAATATGCAATGTATCATATTTCACTTCTACAATTACTTCTAAAAATGTATGTGTTCAGTTTTTTATACTGTGTTCAGTTTTTTTCTACTGAAGTATATTTGTATTAATTATGTGATTTATTTACATTACTCTTCACTTATTAATCACATTAATATTAAAGCTTTTTCTTTAGCTTACATGAAGAAGTTTCATATTTCTGAGGATTTTTAAATATAGTTAAATGAATTCTGAACTCAAAATTAGAATCTAATCTTATTTTTACAAAACTTCATATTATACCATAATTTGTCTAAAATAGAGAAAGAATAATTCTTCAAAAATTCATTACAATATTTAATGTTTTAAATTCTAGTTTTTTGATTAAAATTTAACATCGTTTTTTTTTTTTTTTTTTTATGTATTCTGATATCAAGTGTTTTAATTTGATTACAAGTCGAAGCCATTTCAACAATTAAAAGTTAAAAATTTTGTTGAATTTGGTTTGAAACTAAATTGAGAAGGGCATAAAATTTTGTATATTAAATACATTGTTATATTTCAAATATTAATTAATTAATAATAAATTGGAAAATTAATTTAGTGATTTCAATCTTTACAAATCAAACTATTATTTAACACTTCAATTAATCTTTAAAAAAATCGATTGACTTTTGATTTAGTGACTTTCGTGGTTCATTTAAAATATTTTACTATGAACATGATCATTTAAAACAGTTTTTTTTGCAGATACTTGTCTCCCTTCAGCAGTTACTGGCCATCCCGCTGCTGTTCCAAGATTCTAATGTAAGCCATAAAGGAAGACCTCACTGAGAGTATTACATCTCTTCCAAAGTAAGTTCATAAATGCTTAATTTTGAGATATAAAGGCCTTTTCTTTAATGTTTTAAACGATGAATAATCAACAAATATAGTTAGCATTTTACAATCTTTATAACAATTATTATATCTTCGTGGCAATTATTATATTTTTATGGCAAAGTTCAAATTATAAATAATTGGCACAAAAATATGTTTTTATTTGTTTTATATTGCTTATATATCTGCAAGATATCATGGCTATCAATTTTAAATCTGCTTTAAAATCGTTGAAGATTATGAATTTAAGTGGAATAAGGCCTGCCAAATTTTTCAAACTTTTCCTGTAGCTATTTTATATTTATTCTTGTCATTTAGATTTTTTTATATTAATCTTGATGGTTTGTTATAACTTTAGCAAGCTGTGTTAAATTATTATCTTGCTTAACAAAATAATCTGCATGTTCATTTCTAGAATTATACAATGACATCAATTGCAGCTTATAAAGACCTAGAAACCGACCATTTGATTGTATATTTAAATACCTTTCAAAGTCATACTAGTAGTGCATCATTGCTTTTTTGAATGCTTGAAAATCATGTAAAAGAGGAACTTAACCAAAAATTCATCTTTGTATGATTGAAAAAGAAATAACTAATGTAAAATTTGAACAGTTCTGGACCAAGAGTTTTAATATTTAATTGCACATTTGCTAATATAATGAAATAAATAAAACAAAAAGTGTAACTTGACTTAAAAAAAAATATTTTTGATGAAACAGTAAGTACTATAAATTTCAATAAATAAGAGATGATTCTTGAATAAATGAATAATTGATTAATAAAATGAAACAAGGAATATTTATATCATTTTTGAATAAACTTTTGTGAATGATTTAGAAATAAAAGCTGTGTAAATGTAGAGTACATTAGAAAACTGATATGCTTATTAGAATGGAAATTAAAAATAGAAAATGTATTAAGTCAACCTTATATTGTAGAAAAGTTGATCCTACATAGATAAAAAAATCATTTGAAAAATAATATAAGAAATAATAATTAAAAAAAAAATTATTTGCATTTGCAGTCTGATTTTGATAAAATCTAGATATTAATGAAAACAAATCTTATCGCAGATTTCTTTTAGAGAAATTATTCTATTTTTGTGTTCATTTAAATTTTAAAATTGCCTACTAATATGAAAAACATTTTCACTCTTAGCAATTTCTCATTTGAATTTCCCAAATTAGGAGTCTGCTTATAAATGAATATTTCTGCGAAGTTCACTAAATTTTTATGTCAGTATTTTTCTCCTATAATTTTTTTTTTTTTTTCTTTTTAAGGATTTTTTGGAAGATAAGTGGGGTCACCTAAGCAGCAAGAGTAAAAACAGTCAGCCTCTTTCTAACTATGAGGTGCTCTTCATAGATTGAGCATTTCAATTTCCAGGATTTTCTGGGGTGGGATTACGAGGAAATGAGCCCCAATCCAAGGTTATGGAGTCTCATCCTCAGACAGTCTGTGATAAGGAGGCAGCACTTTAGAGGCTCCCTTGTGTATGACACAGGGACATCTCCACTTGTGATGGGCGTCTAGTCAGGTGGTACCATGATAGATCTGAACTAAAGAAGTGTCTCTGAATTCCCTCCCGATTCTTTCTTATCACATTTGCCTCAGAAACCCGAATTCCTGGAGATAGAAATGTTTTGATAAACTCTTAAGCAACTGGTGGTTTTTACTCAGTCTCTTAGGGAGTAAAAGGCCTCAATGAAATGATGATTTCCTTGGTCAAGTGAAAATTAGTTGTGCAATCCATCTTTCAACAGCCTTATAATGAATTTAATATTTAAAAATTTAAGTGATTAAAAGAGAGTGATAAGTTTCCAAGTAAAAAAGCTAACTTGTTTCCTATTATTATTATTATTATTATTATTATATGACTTTTATTTGCATTATTTTTTTTTTATTTTACTGAAGAAACTTCTTTGTCACTCTTTTTTGCAAATTTTATTCTATTTATATGAATTTGATATATATTTTTATTATGACTTGACACTTGTTATCACAATTTCTAAATATTTGACTTCTTTATACAAAAAAAACCTGATGTTTTAATTATTTATAATTATGTATTTGTTGTTTGAATATCGTGTTAAATTTATAATTTACTAAATATATGACATAGATTTTTACTAAGTTTTTAAAAATGTTGTAAAAAAATTTTTTTTTTAAATGTTTAATATTTTGAAATAATTTTTCTTACGAATATATATTTTTATTCATTTGTAAAATCACAGATCCTAGTTTCTTTAACATTTTGGGTAATTCTAAATAATTACATTAATTTATTATTAGATTTATGGTGTGAAATTCTTAATATGATGTTGCATAAAACAACCAATGAAAGTATTCCTTTTTTTTATCTTTGAAAACATACATATTTTTTATCTTCATTTCTAAAATATATTCTTTCTTTTTTTTTTACTTAGTTATGCAACTATTCATACTTCATTGTAAAAGATTGATATTCTCTTATTTTTATTTAATAAATCCTTATAATTTTATAAACAAAATTATTTTTTAAACTGAAAGTTTGGATGAGCTGCATCACAGGCCAATGACATCTTTGTTCCATTAGTGACTGGGTCAGAGGCCAAAAGTCCGGGGCCAAAGTTTCCGGAAACGGTTAGAAACAACATTTCTTTGTCTATGTTCTCAGTTATCTGTGTGAATGTTGATTTTTTTAATCAATTTGACCATTTAGTTCATGTAATAGTATATGCAAAGAGATTAAGGAGAGAAATTATTCATATGTTAACTAGTAGTGCAGTTTGTTGACTTTAAAAGAATTCTAGCAGGAGGGATCTGTGTCTCTTGTTAGGGAATGGAAGTTATGATTTCTTGAAAAATGATATTTTTAATAACAATTGTTTGTATGTCACATTGTTTTATTACTTGCATATCTTTGTATGTGTTAGTAAGGTAATGTGAAACTGTTACAAATGTTTTTGTGGATTCTAGATTAATGAAACACTTGAAGAATTTTATATGATAAAAATACTAAAGTATTCTAACTATGGTGGCAAAAATGCTGCCTTTTTTTCCGGTGATACAGTTGCAATGATTTCAGTTGACTAAAGTAATCTTCTAGCTCCAAAGAGCTTTAAGACTTGCGACTCAGGCTATACAGAAAAGCAAAGTACTTTGTGAATAACAATACTGTGTTATCTTTTTTATTGGTAGTTTTCACTCAAAGAAAATTTAGAATTTGTATTTGTAGACAGTTGCATGTTTTGTAACAAATATTTTAGTACACTTGGATTCTAAAATTGTATCACATGATAGATCACAAATAAATTTAATTCTATATTTCCAGGTAAAAAACGACTGGCTTAGAACTGTATTAAATTCTTTATTAAAATTACTTACAGAATAATCTACTATTAAACATATTTTCAATAAGCTAAACATACAAATATTGCACATTTTTAATATTGGTGTATCTTCTTAAAGTACATAAATTCTACAAAAAAGAAGTATTTTTCTTCTTTAAATTCCCTTTTGACTCATAGACACAAACTGCATAGTTATCCCTTTCTAGAACAAGTTTAACATAACTCATTTATTCTAAATTTCTAGATGAATCTGCACTGATTTTTGTTGTTTATTAAAAATAAATTGAAAAACAAAAATATGGTAAATTAGCATTTTATATTACAAATGTTTATAAGAGCTTTCAAATAAATAAATGATATTGGGAAGGACTAATTTCTTGCAACAATTCTGGATCATTCCTTTGGTCAAATGTTAAATAAGTCATGATTAATATGTTGATGTTAAAATATCAAATCTTTTTTTGTTGGCAATATATAGTTTACAACATATACATTATATATGTTGTTTGATAAAATATTATTTATAGCTTTGAAATTAGATTAGCCTTCTATATAGCTTGAAGTTCTACTTACTCTTCTTTTTTTTTATTTATAACACTGAATTACAGTAGTAGTTTGTACATTTTGGAACATTATCTAAGAGAATTGTAACAAATTTTGAAGCCCAATATACGTGTTGTATAACAAAGTATAAATTTATGTTTAAGATGCATGAAATATGATTATCTCTGTGTAGATAAGTGTTAAACAAATATATTTCAATTGGGAGGTCTGCTGTTGACCTTTCAAATAATTTTTTTTTAACATTCAATGATGTTACAATATTTAATTTGTATCAATGTGTGGTGTGTATATTCAAATTGAAATTTCTGTTACTCATGTAATCTACTTGTTGCTTCTTCTTCAATAAGAATAAGTATACTGTCATATTTTACAAGATGTTTTAATATTAAGATCAAAAACTGCCTGTCTTTCTAAATTTTGATTAAAAATTATCTGCAAGTACTGATAACATTCATTAAAAATATATGCACTGTTATCTGTTAAAAAAATCTTTTTTTTTAAAAATTTGAGTATTTTTATGAAGCTAATAAGTAATTATGCTAAGATAATTTTTAAAAGAAATCTGTTTATCAAATATATTTAGTTTCACTATTATATATTCTATTTGTACTTCAGTAATAAAATCTAAAATTGTAAAAAAGACAAATATTCAAAATTACTCTTTGTTTGAAGCAGATTGCACCTAGTTGAACTACCAATTAAAGGTCTTCACAAAATATATGCAGCCTGTGATGATTAAAGTTCCTTTTAAGCATGATATTTTCATTCATTGTGAATATGTTATTAGCATATTTTATGTAAAGGAACAAACATTGGTTTTGATTAAATATTTTCATCTTGTTAGGCAGGTGTGAATTTTCATTTTGTTTGCAATTAATATTCTATGTATTATATATATACTATATACTCATGAAATTTTTGTGAAAGCTTTAAAATAATGGGCTTATTATTTGACGAAATGTACTTGAAGCAGTGTATAAATGTGTTTTCTTACATGTTATTGCTGTGTTTCATATCGTAAGCTATCAGTATGTTCTGCACATTCTTCTAGATATCTACCTATATGAACATGACATCAAGACAAGATAAAACCCATGGGCTGTAACATAGCTTGAGAACATTCACATCAATGCTATGAGACATTTATAAAATCTATGAAGATATGATGTTTGAAATAATATGACGTCTTGAATATATTGTTACCTTCCAAATGTATGATCTAAAATTGTGGGTTTAGTGTACTTGATCGTATATTTAGATTAAACGCATGTCTTAGTAGAAAGTAGACATATGAGTGTACAGCACTTGAAAAAGTACACAGTTTATACTGTTATCATATACTATGTGTGTATATATACAATGATTATATACATATATTATATATTTAAAAATGTGCCAGTCATAAGTTACATTGTGTGATAAGGACTCTTGTTCCCCTGAGCGTTAAGGCTTGAACTGTCATAAAGTCCTATATAACTAGCAGACGAGTCAAAAATTCTTCGTGCCTCTCAGAATTGAATGCAGAGTTTTAAATTATTATGTTTGTTATTCAATACACTTTTATCTATTAATATATAAAATCTTCTATATAGCCGCTGAAAATTTTGCCGAGATTTATATAAAGATTTTTTAAAATAAAGCTCTTTGATATGTTTAAAAAAAAAAATCGGGTACAATTTTGTAATTGGTAAACTTAATGCTTAGCTAAAACTGCCATCTTAATAGATAAAGAATAAAGCACAATCCCTAAATCTAGCATCTGCTTTAATAAGTGCTTCAGCTTAGGCTGTTTCTTTTGTTTTGAAATGCCTTTCTGTTCTTTACCTAAAAGAAAAGAAAATATCTAATATGGGCCTGAATTATTTTTACACCCCACATCCAGTTATTTAATTAACTGTATATTTGATCTTTTTATTTGAATTTTCAACATTTGACTTCTGTAATGGTGAGTGATGTAATGGCATTATTAATGTAACAATTATGATGTAACAATTATTAGACTCAAAAAATGATGACTATTCTGCTTTTTTTTATCATCTAAATGACTAATATTACTAGAATTATTAAATTATTATTATTGAAACATAAAACGTAATTTGCAGCTACAAATATTGTTGTTGTGATTTAAAAATGATAATTTCTCAGCTGTAAACTTTAATTAAAAATAACTTTGAACTTATATATCTTAAAAAATAACTTAGAACTTATATGCAGATCACTAATAAATATATATCAATATATAATAATTTTTATTAATAAAGATGCATATAGTACCAAATAAAAATATTTTAAATTTAACTTATTCAAATAATGATTATAAACATTTATCACAGCAAAAATACATATTTACCAAAAGTTTGAAAATGGAATATTAATAGCTTTTCTTTATTCCACTATATGGACTACTTTTTTTAAAACCCTGTGTAGGTTATTACCATATTAACATTGAAAAGTGCAATTTTGTCTTTTTTTATTTTTGCCTTGCATCATTTACCATTAATTTTAGTTAAATTTTTAACTTTAAATTTATAATTATTGTAAAAAGAAATATTTTTTTTTTAATTTAACTTTTCTAAAATTAATTAAAAATATTGTGTTCAAAAGTATTTATTCTCTCTATGTATGTATAAGTTGTATATATATATATATATATATATATATATATACATACATACATATACATATTAATTTTGTGAGCAGCATATACAAATTAAGTTCAGCAAATTATCTATATATAAAGAAATTCACTCTGTATAAAAAAATAATAATAAATAAATAAATATAATAATAATAATATGCATTTTGATGAATTGTAATCAACTTTAATGCACTTGCAAATAAGAAATATTTAATCACTAAAAATTTTTGATTCCCTGAATAGTTTGCAAAATTTCTAATATAATATATTTGGTTAGATTTCAAAATATTTATATTCTGAGGCTGCTGAGTGCAAAGAGAGGTTTTGCTCTAACATCTACTTTCAACCTATCTTGTTACCAACTGTAAGCTCTGGCAGTTGTTAATAGTTCAAGAAGTAACTTACGCCTGCTATTGTAGAAAATATTCAAGTTCTGAATTGTAACTGGCTACATTTATCCTTTTGTGACTGTGTTTGGAGACGTAGCTTGTAACTGCTAATGCTATATGAAGTTTTCATTGCTGTATACTCCTGCATTGCTGTATTACCAAACTTCAGTATACTAATGAATAAAATTACCTTTCTTATTGTTGCCTCTATTTTTTTCTTGAACAATATATTTATAAACATATAAAGAAATAATTTACTACTTGCATACAAATTTTACATTAATGCATATGAAATTGTTAAATTCTAAATAGGCATTCTATGTGATATTAAATTATTAAAACCACATGTACTTTACTGTTTTGAATTCTTTTTAAAATTATTAATTGCTTTAGATAATTTACTTTGCAATTTTAAATTATGTAAAGTTCTCTTAAAATAACCCAAGGCACATAATGTGAAATTAATTTGAAACCAAAAAGGCAAGAAAAGTCACTGCTTTTATTGAACACCAACAGTTGCCCATCTACATAAAATAAAACATTTTTAGATTTGTTAATTTTATTAGAAAAATGATATCAATAAGAAGCACAAATTATTGCTTGAAAATTGTAAAAGAAAAATTATTCTGAATAGCTATTTATAAATAAGAAGAATTTAGAAAATAAAATATAAATGAACTGGTATAATAAAACACTTGAAAAAAATATATATTTAAAAAATAATACAATCAAATAAACTTAAAAATTTACCATTTTAATTTCAAGAAAATTTCTGAAGATAAAAAACTATAAACCTATCTATTTTGGCATCAGGTACAAAATAAGGTAAAAATAAATACTGACAGTTTTTTTCGATATCCTGTACTAGACATTGGATTAAAAAATGTAAGAAATTCTGAAAAAAAAAAATTGAGACGGAAATGGTGTATTTTTAAAATTATGTTGTAACATACACATACACATAATCCATTTTTATAGAGAGATATTATTTAAACTTATTGAAAATAGTAAAACAATGTACAGAACAGATTTCTGATAAAAAAATTATTGAAAATGATTTATTTATTTAATTAAAAATAAATTAATTAAATAATTTCTAAAAAAAAATAAACTTTTGACCTGATCGCTCTTAAAAGTGAATTCTGAGGGATTTTCGGACATAAAAATATAAATCTTACAGTTTAGCATCTGAAAAAAATTTCATTTTCTTGAAAACTCAATTGTATTGTTGTAAAATCAAAATAAGTTAGCAGTTTATTTTATTTATTGGTATGTGTATGTAGCATCGGTGGGTGTCATGTTCCATTTATGCATACCATGAACAGCCCTCCGACTGGTAATAAGAGGAGGGCTTTTATGGATAACTGTCCCGCATTTACATATTGTAGGGAGAAAATCCGGAAACTTCTACCAAGCTGCCGGATTATCTATACGAGATGCTTCACACATTGTCACAATAGCCATCTAGTCTTCTCGTTCTTTTTCGTGGTGCATCCTGGATTAAGCTGAACCTGCTACATCTCTGCCTTTCGAAGTTAACAATATTTTTGCAAATAATGAGATTGCAACACTTTTAACTAAGAAAAAAAAAAAAAAATTAGATGTTTGATATATCATGCGCTTCTATTTATTGCGTTGAGATAACAATATATATATTATTATTGTATCGCGTTTTTATTTTAATTATACTCTAATAAAGCTAATTTATTTTAAGGTTTAATTTTATGCATTTAAAAAAGTAATTTGGGAAAGAGGTCTGTTGTCTTTACCTTAATAGTAAGGAGAATCATTGGAATAAAAAAAAAAAAAGCTATATATTCTATATTCTTGTAAAAAGAATACAGCTCTAAGCTATATTCTTTTCCATTCATTATCATGAGACTTCTTTGTAGCTACACATTGTTGTGATTTCATTTAACAATTTTGAAACCTATATATTATTCTACATTAGCAGGAATGCTTCTGTTTGTTGGTGCCTCAAAGATAGCAAATTTCTTCTCTGTCTTGGTTTTAAATCTCTTGGTACGATTAAAATTGTCTTGAAAGTAGATCATTAAGCCATTCTTAATAACATATAATTTTTTTGCGTAGCAAATAAATAAAAATATACAACATAAGATCCTTTATATGAGGTTTTTATGTTATGTGGCTTTATATTAATTTTCTTAAAGTTTAATTTTAATCGCAGATTATCTAAATTTTTCTTAGAACAATTGACTTGATTTCTGAACTTTCTGCTACGGATTTATCCTGAAAGTATACTTTTAGTTATAGAATATATCAAATTAAAAATATATATAGTGCAATTTAAAAATTCACATAGCACATAAAGTTTCAATCTTTTTATTTCTCTACTGTTAGTTTGAATAAAATTTACCAGAGCACATAATACTTTTTTTCTGACATGTTATTCATAATTTTTGTACAAAAATTGCTTTCATTATTATTTTTAATCTTAAGAAAAGTAAAGCCAATGATTAAAGGCAACTTTCAATAAGGGCGCCATCTATGGAAAGCAAGCTGCATTAAAAGTTTTTTTAATATTAATTTATATCTGTTTTTAGATAATCAAATAGCATTTATGTCAATAATAACTCCTACTTACTTGACACTGAATAATGTGAAAATGCCTTTCTTAAGTTATTAATTATCATTCCAAAATAATTTCTCTTGCAATTCAAGAATGCTATAATCAATGCGTAAAAAATAGAAAAATAAATCAAAGCATTTATGAAATTTAGTCTAATTTTTGAAATACTGGATTTATGGCCAAGATAACGAATGCGTAACCTTTGGCACCAGAATCTTACCACTAGGTAATGCAATGCAAAGGGTGCGTTTACATCTTTTTACATTCAATTTGATTGTTTATATCAGTGATTCTCAAACTTTTTGAAGTTCGGGCGCATTTAAAATCCTACAAATAATTGCAGGCTCTCTATATACAAATTTCTGAGAAATGTTATAATAATTATGTCAAATATTACAGGGAAAAAAAGGCGATAAAGAAATGTCATGAAACGTACTTTAAGTTTATTTATTCTTGTGTTTATGAGAAACATGACCTTGAAATGTTCTAGCGATTTCTACAATGTTTGGGCATATGTTTGAAAGGCAACATCTCATTCTCTCGTCAATACATTGAAGATTTCCTCTTTTTACACTTCACTGTGATGAGGTAGAAAATTCTAATTCACGTAAATATGACATTGAAAATTGTAATTAAATTTTCGAAACTTTTTGAGATATTGACACGCATTCTTCTTTTTAAAGAAGGTTTTAAGAGTCAATTGCTTCTATTTAATCCTCAATCTACGATCAGTGGGTATAACTACTAGTTCTTCAGTTAATTTTAAATGATTAACTCCACAGCTTATAGACCGCAAAGTCTCATAGGCTGCAATCGAAATTTTTTTAAGAAATGAAAATCACATAGACGCTAACATTTATAGTAGCCAACCATGGAAGTCCTTCCTAGTTTCTCGGAAGCCTTTTTTAGCGCATTATTGCTGTTTGGCACTTTTTTACACGAATAAAAGAAGAAAAAATGCACCCAGAAAGATTTGTTGTTTATAATGAAAGCTGTCTTTGAACGGGAAAACTGACAAGAAAAAAGAGTAACTATATTATTTTTATATCCGGACACATATTTCTCTGAATAACACTGGGCCACCAGTGAGTTCTGGTGTACCCTTTGAGAACCACTGATTTATATATACTACTAGTATAGACCATTACAAATTCATGTTTAGTGTAGAGATAACAAGTTAGTAACCGCCTAAACTTAGCTGTAGTTGGATGTAGGAGACGACGAGTTCCCAGTGATAAACACAGCATTGTTCCATTTTTTTTATCCCACATGTAGATTAAATTAAAAAATTTATAACTGGACACACATTTCTCTGGAATACAACAGGGAACTCTTTGAGAACCACTGATTTATATATACTACTAGTACACACAATTACAAGCAAAACAATTGATATTCAAAACCAATTCATGTTTAATGCAGAGATAACAAGTTAGTAAGCGTTTAACTTAGCAATAGTTGGATGTAGGAAACGACGAGTTCCCAGTGATAAAGACAGCATTGTTTCATTTTTTTTTATCCCACATGTAGATTAAATTAAAAAATTTATAACTGGACACACATTTCTCTGGAATACAACAGGGAACCCTTTGAGAACCACTGATTTATATATACTACTAGTACACACAATTACAAGCAAAACAATTGATATTCAAAACCAATTCATGTTTAATGCAGAGATAACAAGTTAGTAAGCGTTTAACTTAGCAATAGTTGGATGTAGGAAACGACGAGTTCCCAGTGATAAAGACAGCATTGTTTCATTTTTTTTTATCCCACATGTAGATTAAATTAAAAAATTTATAACTGGGCACACATTTCTCTGGAATACAAACAGGGAACCCCTTTGAGAACCACTGATTTATATATACTACTAGTACACACAATTACAAGCAAAACAATTGATATTCAAAACCAATTCATGTTTAATGCAGAGATAACAAGTTAGTAAGCGTTTAACTTAGCAATAGTTGATGTAGGAAACGACGAGTTCTCAGTGATAAAGACAGCATTGTTTCATTTTTTTATCCCACATGTAGATTAAATTAAAAAATTTATAACTGACACACATTTCTCTGGAATACAACAGGGAACCCTTTTGAGAACCACTGATTTATATATACTACTAGTACACAATTACAAGCAAAACAATTGATATTCAAAACCAATTCATGTTTAATGCAGAGATAACAAGTTAGTAAGCGTTTAACTTAGCAATAGTTGGATGTAGGAAACGACGAGTTCTCAGTGATAAAGACAGCATTGTTTCATTTTTTTTTATCCCACATGTAGATTAAATTAAAAAAATTTATAACTGGACACACATTTCTCTGGAATACAACAGGGAACCCTTTGAGAACCACTGATTTATATATACTACTAGTACACACAATTACAAGCAAAACAATTGATATTCAAAACCAATTCATGTTTAATGCAGAGATAACAAGTTAGTAAGCGTTTAACTTAGCAATAGTTGGATGTAGGAAACGACGAGTTCCCAGTGATAAAGACAGCATTGTTTCATTTTTTTATCATACATAAATTGAATTAAAATGCTTGCTCAAATAAAGTGAATACCCACCAGATAATAGCATTCTATGAGTTTCTGAAATAAAATTTTTTTTGCTTTTTTTAAAATTTTTCGAAGTCAGTTTTTTTTTTTTTTTTTCATTGTTGTTTTGATATATTTATTTATGATTTGTCTCTATGTTTCATCTGCTGGTAGTATGTACATATTAAGCATCTTGTGAGTTTGGATTCACAGTTAACAAAAATTGAAGTTTTTATGTAAAAGTGAATTAATCTCCTCGTGCACCACACGAACATAGCACAAGGCTTATTAACTAGAATAAACTAATTTAGTATTAATAAGGTAGACAGTAAATTATTATAATATATGAACATGATCACGTCTTATTAGGAGATTCGTAACTCCCATAAAAGTACATAAATGACAAAAACAAATCGTGCAGGAGTTGCTAGGTTAGCATCAACCAGTAAAATATTATCATTCTAATCCACGTGATAAAAATTTCTTTAAAAAATGAATATTAATTTCTCCCATTTCCTATACGAGTTGTATGAATTTAATAAATCACTTATAATATATTAATATTTTTATTATTATGTATAATATGCAAATACGTTAATCTTGTAAATGTTTTGAAAAAATATAACATTTTGCTAAAAATACAACTTTTAAAAACATTTTTAACTCAAATGAATTACCATTTTTTCCCCTTAAGATTTGATTTGAAAAACAAATTTATAGATATACTGTATTTGTAGTACTAATTAAATACGTTGATGAACTGTTTCTTTGATGTATACATATACATTTTTAACTGTGTGATTTTTAAATTCTAATTATGAATAATCATGATAAAGTAAATTCAACAATATTTTTTCTACAATTTTTTAATTGTTCATTTTTAATGGAAAAGTGAATGCATTTTTTCTATTAATTACTAATTTTTTAATTTTTACAAATTCAATATTTTTCCTCTCATTTTGCATTTTGAGAAATAGAAAATGACACTAGAAAGATATCCTTTATTTTATTCTTTCAAAAATCTCGTAACAATACTTTCACATTCACCAAGGTCATTCTTATAAAATTCCAGGAAATGTTATAAATAAATTTACATGATCTAATGTTTGAATATAGAAAAATTTGTCTGTTACATCTAATTCTTCTCTGAAATATATTACGACTACTAAATTTCCTTTGTTTTATTGGAAATAAATAATAAGCTATCACTTTAAAGCAGTATATAATTCTATTATTCCTTAAATTGTGTGTTTCTACTGTTAATTCTTATCTAAATTTAGCAACTATTTGATATATGTGTCTTGCTTTCTATCTAGAATTAACTCGATTATTTTAGAAGTTGCAGATAAATAAAAAGAATTTACTGATAATTTGTGAATAAAATAGTCCTTGAAACACTTGAATGTTATCATATTCGGATAAAGAATGAGCTTCCTACTTGTTAAAAAGGAATGCAGTTAGTGATAAAGAATTTCTAATAAAAAATATAATCTCTTTACACAATTTATTTAACAGGTGAAATTTTCTTATAAAATAGATATACAGAGGTAAGTTTTAATATAAAGTTGAAATTGCTAACTTAGAGTTCAATAGGACTGTAAAATTTTCGCTATTCCAATCTCATCAATATTTTATAAATAGTAATACTATTTCATAATAATAATAAAAATTTCAATTTCATCATTATATATATATATATATATATACATTTATTGTTCATACATAACAAATTCAAACTATTAGCCAAACCATCTGTTAACCTATTCTCTCTCTACACTTTTAATACAATTTTTTTTTTAAATGTTATCTTTTGAATTTAAACCAACTACCGACTTTTTTTAACGAACTGCTTGTTTTGGTTAAAATAGAGAAAACAATAAATAGTACATTGCGTTCCCTCATTTGTTGAAACCACTTTAAAAAGCATTCACTAATTTCAAAGTACTCTTAATAAGGTTTCTATAGACCAGGGGTGGCCAACCCAAATGATCTTGCTGAGCCACTTTGGAAATGCATCATAACTCCGCGGGCCGCATATAAAATATGATGACATAAAATGATATATCCCCATCCCCATATTAGATTTAGACCCACTATAGACGTTTTTTTAGAGTGAAAAATTGAAACATAATGAGTTATTATTGTGTTTACTATTATTCTTACATATAATCATAGACAATATAATAATAATGATACTAAACGCAAATTGTAAAGAAATATATAACACTAAAAATGAAATATAAAAAATATTTCATTTATTCATTCGTTTATAAATATAAACGAAGTAAAAAAAAAAAATGAAATCATTTAGAAATATTTATTTTACTAGTGCGATATTTGTTTCTCCACTCTTTCACTTAGCTTTTGCAAATCGATCTCAATTTGGATATTTGCACATCGTAATTGGTGTTGCTGGTTAGCATCCATTATGTTTGAACGTGTTTTGTGTTTGTTCAATTTTATTTTAGAAAAGAAACGATTCGTAGGTGTAAGTTGAACTAAAAGCACTAACAACTTCGACTAAGAGTCTGGTTTGCTCTGCTATCAACAATCATCTGTGCGTATCTATTGACGGTCACTTAAAGTGAAACATAGAACCTGTTATATTAGATGTTCCAAGTTGAGCGCGTAATTCATTTTGCAGTTCGCAGAATATAATTTAATTATTCTGCGAACTCATAGCTGTAAACTCATAAATAAAACAGGCAATATTTGTCATATATTCGCAAGAATATTATTTTAAACTCAAAGTTAATTTTTCTCATAATTTCGACTGTTAATTTTTATATATATGGATGCACACATAATGTATTTTTTAATACATTGGTTTCACTACTTTGGCCATTACAAAAATAAAGATATTTTGTAAAAATGTGATGAATCTCACGAGCAGCAAAAAGTTTCAAGGCGGGACGCGGGTTGGCCACCCTGCTATAGTCAATATATTATTTATCGCAAAAAAAAAAATGTTTTAATCTTATTTGTCAAGAAAATTATTCAAAAACTAAATTTTACTTCATCTTTATTCCTTTCTCTTCAATAAATGTATAAGTATTTCGGTAAATTTAATAATCATATGATTCATGTTTGGATTTCGTAAGGAACGTTTAGCTTAGCTAGGAAAGCCAGAAGGAATGAATCATTAAAAGTGAGATATAGGTATGCATTCATGGTGGGGGTTTTATTTATTTATTTATTTTTTTTAATTTTTTAATTTTTTTTTTTTTAATATTTAGTAATTCAGTGAATCAGTGTTTTTATCAGTTTTAATTTTTATTATCATGCCTGAATTTGTTGATGGAGCTTGCGTTTTTTCTGGTTTAGTTTTATTAAATATTCATTAAAATAGTGAAATTAACATAAACGATGTAAACAAAAAGTTTGAATTTAAATTTGTCATTTATTTATGTAATTGTTTTCAGAAATTCAATTTTTATTTATTTATTTATTTATTTGTGTGCAATACTTCTTAGTTTAAATGTTCTCTTTTTATGAATTTGAACCAAATTAGTGCAATGTAAAAATATTAATTACATAATTAATATATAGAGTTTAGACTTTAGACACCTTTCCTATTGCTTACAGTTTAGCATGGCCTGTTGAGCTTTCATAAACTGTTTTATTTTGTTCATCCTGTACACACACCTATATATGGTAATAAATAAATGAAGAAAATTTCAACATTTCGACTTCTGATATTCCACTTAATGTTTCATTTCTCGATTCTCGAGGAAGGACGATAATGTTCACACTGATTAACTTATCAGTGAACCACGTGCAAGAACAAGAAATGACTGAAGGGCAGTAAAAAATTCAGTCAAAATAAATATTCTGACAAATGATAGAACTACTGTCATTTTTTAATGCTTAATAATGACTGATAAACAGTAAAAAAATTCAGTCAAAATAAATATTCTGAAAAATGGTAGAACTCATGTCATTTGTTTAATGTGCAATGATAACTGAAAGGCAGTGAAAGATTCAGTCAAACAAATATTCCGAAAATGGTAGAACTACTGTCATTTTTAATGCTTAATCCAGTTTCATATTTTATGAAGAAAAGAATTGAATAATCCAATTTTAATTTTTATATATATTTATATGAAGTAACTTATTAAAAGGAATTTTATAAGAGTTTTATCATTCTTAATAGCTTTACAGAAAATGAAATGAGAATAACTTCGAAGAAAATTAAATTTACACTTCTGATGAAATTTTACACTCATGTTCATAAATTAAGGATAATTCAGAATCACACAGAAATTGAACTCTAAAATAAAAATTTCACCTTTAGAATTATCACACACATCTTGAAGAAGAATATGCAAATTACAGGAAACCACCAGATGGCGCGGATAGTACGTCACAATGACGAGAGTGTAAGAGAGGGGTATATAAGGAATGGTGGCAAAGAAGTAAAATTGTTCACAAGCGCTTTAAAAGCCTTTCAGTGCAATAACCGCATAGTTATGGCACAAAGGAAGCATTTGGATGATTTTTTACGTGGTAGAATTATCGGACGACTGGAAAATGGACGTACCTAGCTAGAAGTATCCGAGGAACTTGGAATCGCCCAGAGTGTCATCTCCAGGCTTTGGCAACGATTCCAAGATGATGGTAATGTGAGTAGATGTTACAGCACAGGTCGCCCCCGAGTTACAACGTCGAATGAGGATCGGTATTTAGCAGTTACTGCCAAAAGAAACAAACGGAGCACAGCATCAGACCTGTCTCGTCAGCTCTCTTCAGCTACCGGTACGACAGTTTCAAGGCAGACCGTGTACAGACGCTTAGGGCACATTGGTCTATATGCTCGTAGGCCTGTCAGATGTGTTCCACTTACCGCAACTCACTGTCGCCTGCGATTAACCTGGAGTAGACAGCATGCATTGTGGACACCGCAACAGTGGTCTTGTGTGATGTTTTTCTGACGAGTCCAGGTTTAGTTGCAGTCTGATTCTCGCCGGACTTTCATATGGAGAGCGCCAGGTACCCGTTTCCACCAAGAGAACACCATTGAACGACACCGTTACGGTGGTGCAGGATGGCTCGTTTGGGGAGGAATTATTCTTGGTTCCAGAACTGACCTGCATGTTCAGAGTGTAACGATGACAGGCCACATCTATCGGGATGTCATTCTGGAACAACATGTACGTTATTTTCGGGGCGCCATGGGTGTTGAATTTCTGTTTATGGATGACAACGCCCGTCCTCACCGTGCAAACATTGTAGACGAATGCCTTGAATTGGAGGATATCACCCGTATGGATTGGCCAGCATACTCACCGGACTTGAATCTAATAGAGCATGTGTGGGATATGCTTGGCCGACAAATTGCAGCCCGTCAACCCCCTCCCACCTGTCAACCGGAACTTCGGAGGGCATTGCTTGATGAGTGGTGTAATATTCCCCACGATCAGATTGATAATTTGATACTCAGCATGCCTAGGCGTTGTAAGGCCTGTATTGCATCGTCCGGGAGACATACTCCATATTAACCATGTTATACTGTTTTTGTACAAACATATAGCATCTTTTTGCTCTTTTTTTTACCTTTTGTTTAATAAATAGACTTTACAAATTTGTTTTGCTTTTGTCTCTTTCTTTGCCTGAACTTCATTATCCTTAATTTATGGACATGAGTGTATATTAGTAATATTTATACATCTGAAAATAATGTTTCTATATTAAATAATATAAGTCTCGGCTTAAATGAAATGAAAAGCCTGTTAAAAATAAATTACAGCTGTTAGCGTTAAAGACATATTGTTGAAAAATTATAGTTGAAAAATTATTATATAAATGATCCGAAGAGAAAAATTTATTTCCAACTACTTAATAAAAAATTTATTTAAAATTCATAATTCAATTACTTATGAAGAATAATTATGTTGGTATGAATATATATGTTTACCTATACAGGGTAAAATTTACGCAAGATTTGATTTCTGAATAGTCTGGGAATATTTAGTAATGAAAGAGCTAATTTCCCTTCAAAATGCGTCTTTAAGTGTTCGGGGGTAAAGTTGGAATTAGTATACCAAATGGTTTAAAAAAAAATCCTCTTGTACCCTTTATTAAAAGCATTACTTTTTCCGTGCATTTTGGGACACCTTATATTGGAAAAATCAATAAGAAGTAAAAGACGAAATTAAAAAAAAATTTAAAAATAATCGAAATGATATCAGAATATTGAAACACAATTCATTTTGTAAAACAAAATCATAAAACAACATTTGTTTTTTTAAAAGATCGTTTGTTATGAAACAACATTTGTATTTTTTAAAAATCGTTTGTTATAAAATAACATCTGTTTTTTTTTAAATTGTTTATTATAAAACAACATTTAAAAAAAAAAAATCGTTTCTTATAAAACAACATTTGGTTTTTTCAGTAAAATCGCTAGGGCCTCTCCTAGCAATTTACTCGATGTAATACGTAACATTGATTTTGATGTTACAATTTCAGTAGTGTGAAACACAGGTTTACCCTGGTTTGTCTTTCATTCAATGACTGCATTGATCCTTTAGGAAAACCATCCTTAAGATCCAAAGGTTCTATAATTTTTTCCTAAGGACCCTCTTTTAGATCTTTAGGAAAATTTAGGAAGAAATAATTCCTCTCATAAACGTCTCGCATATGCAGAGGACATTGTCCTTCTTATTGGTTTTCCTGGGGTTTTAAGAGAAAAGTTTTCACTGATCGAAGATGAAATCCTTGGTGTCTTAATTTCAACCTTAGCAAATGTGTTTCTATTTATCTGTTTGGCCTCACTCCTGTTGGTTCCTGCCCTTGATTTTCCATCTGAGAGGGAGGGTCAGATCTGAAAGTATTGATTGAAAGTGATTTTTGTAAATTTCTGGGTAAGCAAGTTTTAACCCCTGTCTAGATAATTTATATAATTAATTATTTAAAAATATCTTATTTGCATTTTAATAATAATTTTTCAATTAACTTAATTTAATTTTCAAATTCATAATTCATTGTACTTGTCTTATGAAATTTGAATGCATGTTTAGAACAATAATCCATGGGGTCATGTTAATAACAATATAAATCGTAACAATTTCAAAATTCATTTTCCTCTCGTGACTAAGCAATATTGAAAACAGGAATGAAAATCACTTAAGGTAATAATTTTGAAAAAATTGAATAATAGAAAAATTATTACGTATTAGGATTGATTTAGATGTCAATAACGAATTGTACATCTTCTAGCTATTCATAAGCATTTAGTTCGTTGCAAATGCCCTCCTTCCTGACGTTTTCAAATGTGAGATTACGGATGGTTTGAAAAATGTAACTGTTTTAAAATGTACTGCCTTTTATGATTCTATACATTTTACACAAAAAGCAAAAAAAAAAAAAAAAAAAAAAAAAATTATTAGATTATTACAGAAAAGATAAAAGTATTCACTTTATCATTAATTAATAATCAAATTTAAGAAAGGGCAATCAATCTAAACAATAATTATCAACTTTATCGACATTTACTCTAATGCGTATAGATTTATAAATTAATCTACTACCGCTGATGAATTGCTAACTAGAAACTAAACAATGGAAGTGATCTGGTAGTACAGAAATACGCTCATATTATCATTATTAATATTACCCCAGTTAATAAGATTTTCTGATACAGTGATTATTTTTTTTTATATATAGCCTTTTAGTTCTGATTTTAAAATGATAACACAACTTGAATTGAACGTTATTTTACTCATTTTCACTTGAAAAGCAAAAATCACAGGATGTCATTTTACAAAGTTTATTAAGCGTGTATTAGCGAGATTAGTCAAAAGCTAGATAACTTTTCCAAATTAAAGTGTTATTTTCCATTTTTGGTCGAGTTCGATTTGTCTTTTAAATGGCAGCTATCTTCAACAGCATTTGTGTGCGTGTGTGTTCATCATAGCTTATGATACGCATTCCTTGACTGGAGGATATGAGACTATATCTCCTTCCAGTAGGATGCGACCTGATGGCCAATTGGCTAGCGCTCTGGCCTTGGGTACCATAAACTTCAGGTTCGAATCCTGGCGGTGACATGGATATTTGTTAGTGGTTCGGTGTCCACGTTAAACTGTAGATCACGGTCTAATTAGCCTAAAATGTGCACAAAATGACGTAGAACAAGAATGCAAAAAACCTTACATACATAATTATTTGTTTTTTATCAGTATAAGAGAAACATACAATACATTTAAGAAGTAACTTTTGTATTATCTGTAGCTTATTTTAACTGATTTCTTATTGAAAGCCGCGATTTAAGTATTGGGAAGGAATAAAAGGTTAAATGAATAGAAATGATCAAGAAATCTTTATTTTTAATATATAATAAATACTATCACTATGATTCAGAAGAAATTAATAGTAATATGTGCAAAAGAAATTGTAGGTTATTGAAAATTATTGAAACATCAATCGATTAATCATTTCAAAACCAAATTGTGAAAATGAAAGAAGCAAACTGATGTGAAGAGAAGCTTGTTTTGGAATGGCTCTTTGTTTTGCTTGTGGTTTGAATGTAACATTTTTAATCTTTTGGCCTGTTATCAATATTTACTATCCTGCCCACTTAGTCAGTACATTCTCTTTTGATACAGAAGTAAGAAAAGAAAAGTAACTGTCATTTTTTGCAAATTTTGACAAGATTTGGTAATTTTCAATTAATTTATTATTTCCTATATTTATCAACTGCTTTATTAATTTATCCTGGAAAAACTGTTTTCTTAAATAAAAAATAATATTTAGATGCATTTTATATATCTATGTATGCATTTTTTTTAAAAAGAAAATATGTTCTTCAAATTAATTTTTTAATATATTAAACTTAACGTAAATCAAAATTGAAAGATAAAAAATAAAATGATTAATTAATGCACGCAAATTTTACTCATAAGCTGTATAGAACTTTTGTTATCTATTTGGAAAGGAATAATTGAGGTTTTAGAATAATTAATTTGGATGTTTTTAAAATCTTGAATATTTTCATATCTATTGGCTTTGATTGGTTTTATCTAATTTTTTACTCACATATATATTTAAAAACAATTTTTTTCTTATTCAAAAATTTGTGAGGATTTTTATAAACTTTATTTTACTTCATTTGCTATGCTATATTCATATATAATCTCATGTCACATCTTTTTAAGTCAAACTGCATTATTAGTTTTTAATGAACACGCATCATCTTGCAATCATATTCGTTAGATAAAGTCTTGTACTTATTAAAATTTTTAACAATGATTGACAGATGTATTATCCATTGAATATATTATATATTAAATCACATATCCTTAAAATTTTGACATTAATTTTGGATAAACTTATATTTATATATCTTTTTATTGATGATATTAAGTTTTTAAAAAATAAACTTTTCTTTAAAAAATATGTTTTATTAACTCTCATTCTTTCTTAATTGTTTTGTCAAAACCTACAATGTTATATAATAAAAAATCAGTACTGTAAATATGTATGTTAAAAAGAATAAAGTGACTTTATGAACATTTCAAAGAACTGAATATATTAATAAAGGTAGAATTTTGCAAAACCATTTGAATGAGAACAAAAATGCTTTTAAAGTATTGAATTCTAAATGATTCATGATTTCAGTGATCATGACTATAAATTTCTAATAATGACAAAATATAATTAGCAGCCGTAGGAATAAAGAGAAATATTTTGTATAATATACTTGAAACACATTTTATTACTCCACAATGAATTGTACTTTTTTAATGGGAAATCTAGACTTTCTAGGGTTTATCTTTTGTTATTGATGAAAAAAGTTTAAGAAAATCAATGTTACTATTAGTAGTATTATAAGCTAATTAAAAAAAAAAAAAAAAGAGCAAAGCACTTTTTTTGTCGTTACAAATTGAAAATACAAATAGAAGTTGGTTTGTATAATTAAAATTTATTTATGAATTGGTTTGAATGATTTGAAAATTAAGTTTTGCAATGATATTTTAAAGAATTAAATCATCATACT
This sequence comes from Caerostris extrusa, assembly GCA_021605095.1. Lineage (NCBI taxonomy): Eukaryota > Metazoa > Arthropoda > Arachnida > Araneae > Araneidae > Caerostris > Caerostris extrusa. The sequence continues at coordinate 158,788 of BPLR01001888.1, forward strand.
ATAAAAGCTGAAAAAAAAAGGATTTATAAAAAAGAATGCATAATGTTTTATAAATATTGATATCACATCTTTCTTTTTTTTTTAAATCAAATGAAGCTTAGTTGCAGGTAAAATTATTAAGATAAATATTCTATTGCATTTTACAATTTTTCCATTCTAGATCAAAGATGAAGATCTTGGGTATTGAATTTGCACCTCTATCTCTTCCATTGGAAAGAAGACTACAAACTGCTGCAGTATTTTATTATTGTTCCAGTTTCATATTTTTAGGAACTTCTATGTTAGGATTATGCTTGTATCTGCTTTTTTCTAAATTCTTTTTCATTCCACTTTTATATTTTACATGGTTTGTTTATGATCATAAAACATGCTGTCAGGGTGGAAGGAGAAGTGAGTGGGTTAGAAATTGGAAATTATGGAAATACTTTGCAGATTATTTTCCTGTTACTCTGGTAAAAACTGCAGATTTTGATCCTAAAAAGAATTATATTCTTGGTTATCACCCGCATGGGATCATGTGCTATGGAGCATTTGCTTGTTTTGGCACAGAAGCAAGAAAATTTGGTGACCATTTTCCAGGAATTACTCCTCATATATTGACACTTGAAGGACAGTTTTGGTTTCCTGTGCATAGAGAACATATTATGTCCTCAGGTAAAATCATGAATTTGCACTATATGCATATAATCTAATTAAAATAGTAAAATATATGTTTCCACTCCTGAATAATAACAAATCAAATCAAATAAAATCTTAAAAATAATGAGTATAAATTCTTCAAAATAATTCTAATAATAACAAATCACATCTTCAAAATAAATTTTATTGTTTAGCAGAAAAAGCCATTTATGATATTTCATTATTCAGAAAAAAAAAAATGAGAGAAAAAAAAAAAGAGTTTGTAGGAAAAAAGACAAAAAGAATAGAGCCAAACATTATCTTTAGTCTCATTTGAATCAAAAAGATTCCTTTAATTATCTAAATTTTTCAAAACTTAAATGATTTGCTATTTATCAGTCTCGATGATGAATGAGAACTGTGATCCTTATTTGAAACATAAATGCAGGCTTTGCAATATATTAATAATAATACTTAAATTATTATCCTGGTTTTATGTTAAAAACATGTTTAGATTTTTCTATTGTGTAATGAAATTGTCTTTTTCTAGCCAATGATTTTGAATTTGATATGTAGATATCAAAAAGTTGAATGACAAAGAATAAAGATAAGAATTATTATAAGAAGTACTATTGTTAAAGTATAAAATTTTTATCAAAAGTTAAAGAATTAACCTAAAGAAATTGGTGTTCTTTTTTTAATGTTCATAAATGACTCATGAGTAGGTTGGCAGTTAATTCATCACATTTGGTCTTGCTTAGGAATCTGAATTGAGTTTAGGGATTAAAATTCATAGTCATGATTTTAACATGCTTTCTGTGTTTTTAAAACTTTTCTTTCATGAAGTTTTAATTTCTATTCTTTGCATTTGCACATTTTTATGAAATCAACCTTTTAAAGCATTTACAAAATAAATCTTTCAATTTCTTTAATGCAGTGGTTCTAAAAATTTTTACTTTTACAATTTTTTTCTTTCAATTTTTTACTTAACTAAGAAAATTTTAGCCTCATCAGCAATTTTTATCATTAAGTATTGTAACATGATTAGTATAGTAATTATATTGTGATTAGAATTGATTATTATAGTAACTTGATCTTTCATTCAGTTTATTTTCGCAATATTGAATTGAATAGCACTTTTTTTAAAAACTCCAAATTAAAAGTATTCAGAATGTTAGTCTATAAAAAAATTATTATTAGTTGAAATTTTTCCAACATTGCTATTGAAATGAAACAATAGCTAATTAATAAATATTTTATTAATCATAACAAAAATAATAACTTATTTACATGTCCTGAGTTATAAATGCAATGGGCAACTTTTTTATTCTTACATTATGCATTTTCATGATATAAATTATTATAAATTTTCGTACTATTACGAAATCATTGTTTAATAATAATCAAATTAAAGAAAAATTACTTCTCATAACTATGTTGTAAGGGAATCAAAATATTTTTTAAGATCAGGAATTCCTTATCAGTCAATTTGAAAATTCATTATAATTAAAATTTGCAGTCATCAAAAATTTTATATTATATTTTGTACATTGTTTCATTTACTTATTATTATTTCAAAATTATGTAATTTTTACTTGTAAAAATATTTTGTCACGTCTTGAGAGTTGTGTCCCACAATTTGCAAAGCACTGCATTGATGAATCTTCTATATCTGTTCCTCATATGTTTTAGTTATATAGATTTGGCTCCAGATTTAATGAGAATCATTTATATGTATATTTTTTCATTGTAATTTTATTTAAAAGTTTAATAATTTTATCTTCTGAAAAAAATGTTCAATATTTCATTATTTAAAAAGGACATAATGAATATAGATTAGGCAAATTTTTAAAAAACTTTTACCTCATAAAATATATTATCTAAAATTTGCATTTGCAGCTTTTTAACATTTCTGTTGATAAAAGATTTTTTTATAATTTTATTTATTGTGAAGTATAAATGGTGTCTCATTTGTGAAGACTTATTTTTTAAAATTTTATATAAATTCCATTAATAAAGATAAACTTAAATTATTATCATTTCTGTTTAATATTTACGTTGAATATATAATATAACTTTTACATATTGTTTTTAGGTGCTTGTGCTGCTACAAGAGAAAGTATTGAATGGCTTTTAACTAAAAAAGGAAAGGGAAATGCTCTTATTCTAGTTGTCGGTGGAGCAGCAGAAGCCTTGGACGCTCATCCTGGGGATGTTAATTTGACTCTGAAAAGGAGAAAAGGCTTTGTTAGACTTGCTTTAAAACATGGGTATAAGATTTGTTCATGTTCAAATATTATATATTTGTAATTGTTTTTTTTTAATTATAAGAATGTAAGATAACAAATGTATATTATAAATGGAATATGAACAATTTATCATAAAATTATTTCATAATTAATATGTTAAATGTATATAATACAAAAAAAAAATTTGAATTATATAAAATAGTTGAAAATAATTAAGTTTTGATTAAAACCAAGAACAAATTTTCTGTAATAAAAAATGAAAAAGTGTTGAGACTGTAAATCAAATCTATTATTTTGGAATTAGACAAAAATAATATTTACAGTAATAAAACAAAAAATACAAATGAGAAACTTAGCAGCAATATAATTGAAAATAAAATAATATCAAGAGGTTAAAATCATTAAAAATGGTAAGATGTTCAGAAATCTGTACCATCAATATCAATTTGATATTAGGTTATATTTAGTACCTAAAATAGGGTTATATTTAATAGCTAAAAGTAAGAAGGTCAATACAAGAATTTTTAAAAAAATTAAAAGTAAAATATAATTATTTGAATTTTATAAAAAATTACTTCATACAGAGGTGATAAGAAGGAAAAAAATATTAATAAGAGACAGCACTGAACTTCTGTTTGTGAGAGTAGATAACAGTGTGCATGTTGTCATTATATAATGCAAATTATAGTCAAATGAACAAGAAATTTAATAGTAGAAAACTATTTTTTTGTTGATCAAAAAGACCTAAATTTCTTAATTTTCTGGTGTCAATCTCTGTGATTATTTCATTTTTATTTTGTTTTTAATTGTATTTATTAAGTTTTTTATGTTAATTATGATTCTTCATTTCATTATTGATTACATTATACATAATTTGTTTATGTTTTTACATATGTGTTTTACTATTATATGAATTTTTACAAATATATTATTTTGAATAACCCACTAAATTTTATAGTTTAAATAATTTTATAATCTTTTGAAATAGGAAATTTGTTATTTTCATTTACTTCAAATTGAAAGTTTTTTCATAATTTAGATTACACAGCAAGGAAACATAAAATAATGACACATGCATATCAAGTATTTTCTGTCCACAGCACATTATTAAAAATATTGCTTAAAAATTGCTTATTTTTTAATTATTATTTTATCCCAAAAATACAAAAGTTTTATCCTTTATCTTTTTATTTGTTTAGTATAATATGCCTTTAGAAGCAGTATAAAAGGATAAAAAAGGGAAAGATGAAACAAAATATTAACTAATTTACTTTTGAATATTTTTAAAGGTGAAAACAGGATATTGACTGGTAGTTTTCTAATGAAATTATTTTTGGATTATAATTTATTTTTTAGACTCTACTGCATCAAAATAAACATTAATGACCCATATTATTCTAAGGTACTTTGTTGAGACCATCAATACACAGTTTTTAATACTGCGATACAATTACAGATTTCTACTACATATAATTAGGAATGCATTGCAATTGCTTCAGAAGATGTGGTTGTCATCTGGTTAATAATAAAAGGAGTACATATTAGCATGATACATTTTGTCTTGTAAATATGTACTGCTTACAATATATATTTCACAAATTCTATCAAAAATGTAGAGACATATAAACTATGATATCTCTTTATATTTTAACACAGGGATCATGTATTTACTCATACGTTTTTAAGTTATGTATTTTTGTAATTTTCTTTTTTTTTTTTTTTTTTTTATGATACTGCATATATATAAGCTTTCAGGGCATAAATTTGAGCAATATATTTTCCAAATTGTGTCCTACCATCTTTTAAAATTTGCTCTAACTTTTTTGTCATATGCAAAATCATGAAATAAATTAATTATGAAATTCTTCTCTAGTTAGAATAAAAAAATATTAAAAATTAAATTTTTCTAATTTTATTGCTTTCCTTTTCTAATTTTTCTTAGTGCATCACTTGTGCCAGTTTTTGCATTTGGTGAGAATGAAATATTCGAACAAATTGATAATCCAGAAGGATCATTTTTGCGTCAAATTCAAAATAAGCTCAAGTCATTTTTAGGATTTTCAACTCCATTTTTTCGAGGTCGTGGTATGTTCCAGTACAATTATGGACTCCTACCTTATAGAAAACCTATAACTGTTATAAGTATGTATTATTTATTTTGTTTTCATTGTTGTTCAAAATTATATTTTAGAAACTAATGATTTGTTTGTATTTTAAATCTGAAAAATGATAAAATGCAGTTTTATTTAAATAAATTAGAATATGAAATGTTAATAAGGAAAAGCTTCAAAGAAATAGTAAACCATTGTTTATACTGCTATCTCTATTTATAAAAATAGTTCTTTTGGTTAGATTTTTAATTATATTATTAGTTTCACTATATAAAATTATTATTTTTAAAAAAAACATATGTAAATTTTTTTTTAATATTTTCATTTTAGGTGGTTTTTTTTTGTATTGATAACAATTCAGACACACAAAGTGAATTTTTTCACTTTAATATAACAATTGAAGTTTCCATTTATGTAAATATGTACAAGTAACCTTAAAAAAAAGGGGAAGGGATTGAATTATGTCTGTATTTGAATCATGTTTTAATTGATTCTACCCATCTGAATGGGTTTTTTGAAGTCATTGGGAGAAAATCTTTAGATGTATGTTAAGTGAAAATTTGAGAAACAGTTCATATCAAGTGTCAAATTTATCATTTTATCTGTTTTGTAAAGCTCTGCTTAACAGAAATAGAGCACACAAATCAAATGAAAATACTCATTGTAGTGCATTTTCTCAAAAACAATCTTTAAAAGCTTTTGGGGATTATCGTTAGGTTAATTGACAAATATTGCTTATAAAATTTGTGTATTAAAAAGTAAAAGAATTCTTTTAAAATGAAAACAATGGTAGTGTCCAATTGAAATGTAAATTTATTTCTGCTTGCCTCAATTCCAAATTTCTTGTTATCATTTCAATAGATTTAACATTTTTATTTTAATATCTGAAGTAATTGTTTCATAATTTTTATGTCTTCCATTCAAAATTTGAAATAACATGAAGTTAATTTTTCTTGTTTATAAAATTAGAATCTCATTAATTTAAATTGTATCTATTCCAAGGTGCAGTTATGAACTGTCTTGTCACTTGATAGAAATTTATACAAAATGTAGGTCCTGATTAGGATGTCAACTAGCCAAAGAAGATTAATTGTTTTCTGAATAGTTTTTAAGAAAATTGAGTTTGAACATTTTAAAATCTTTTATAGTACAGTTAAAGGAAATTCATGCTATCAAACTACCCATTGACATAATGGCTAAAAGCGGATCAAGCAAGCAATATGAAGGGTACAAAGTTTAATACCACTTATATGTTTTTTCATTTTTATTCCTTATCTTACACCCATTGTAAATAATATACAGAATTACATTCAATAATTGAATATTTTATTTTTAAAACATACTTTTCTTAATTTATGTATTCAAAATTTTTTACTAACGTGAAAATGTGTACTTTAAAAAAAATAATAATAATTACCTTTTTATTGCTGTCAAATGTTAATTTTCAAAGACATGGATTTTTAGTTTTATGACGGGTGCATCAATTGAATATAAGAGATAGGGAATGAAAGTTGTTTTTGAGATTACAAGGAAATGAAACATAATAAGTTATTATATATGAAATTGTAATTAATGTTAATATGCAGGATTGAATTTAACTATTTAATTGTAATGTATAAATAAGACAGAATGGTATTATAAAAATAAGTTAAAAAAATATATATATATGTAACATCTAGGAATGCCCAAACTTTTACACATATCAAGATTTTTAAGCTTATTGATTGGGAAATAAACTATGCTCATATTCTTAAAAACTATTAATGTTCTCTTTTTTTTTTTTTTTTTTTTGTTGATAATAATGTTATTGTTAACTTTAATGAATTACTTTTTAATATCTAGTTCCACTTTTATTGCCCATAAATCTTTTTTCTTATGTAACTTTTCATTGTAAACTCTGGTAAATGCAATTAAATTATTCTAAATCTAGTTTTGAGTTTTTTGTTCTGATTGAATTTTTCTGTTCTTATTTGTGATAAAGTTTGCTGTTCTAATAGAATATTCTGAACTTAATTAGTTTTTTAACTCTAATAATTTGTTTATTCTTTTAAATGCTTTGTTCTGATTCAATGTAAACATAACTTTTAATAATTTAGTAAAGTTAATTGTTCTGATTTGGACTGTTACAATCAAAAATATTTTTTAGAAATATGCATATGAAAAGATAAAAGAAAAAAAACATGTAGCAATAATAAAATGTTAATGTGCACCAGCGAAACATGACTTATCGTAAGGTTAGATTTAAAAAATCATGCATAAATGAATAATTATATAAGTATATTTGCAGTATAAAAAGCTTCTTATGCAATTTTGTCATATTATTTACAATAGGTATAATGTAAAAAACTAAAACAAGGGGAAAAAATGTGTGGACAGGAATTAGTTGAATTTTCTCCCTTTGACTAGGTAAATCATGCTGATTGATGCCATGGGGATTTAATGATATAAAAAGAATTAAAAATTTCACACTCAATTTCTTCTTACACTAGTACATAAAATATTCGATTGTTTTATTGAAAAAATGGATGAATAAGCTGCTGAATGATTTACTAAAAACTGAGTGTTATATTAAAAAAGCTTCAAATACCAAAAGATTATCAACAATTTTGAAGATTAATTGAAGGAAGTAAATATTGTACATGAAAATAAGCATGGAAATTCTTTGTTATAATACATAGCAATTAATTATACCCAAGTATATAGCATATACTAAATTTATAAATAAGAATACAATTTGTGTTCAATGACATCAGAGAAAAAGAACAACCTCATTGACTTTCAAATGAAAGCATATTTCTAACAATTGTATTTCTCACTCTGAGAATAAAAATATTATAAATTATATTTTAATAATATTTGTTCTAATTGATTTTTTTTTTTTCAGCTGGAAGACACAAAATAGATTTTTCCTTTAAGCAGCATAGCTGTGTGTTGTAAATTAGCATATTTTTTAAAAAAAATGACTTAGCAAATCTACCATACAAATTTTTTGTCTTTCATACACTTTATTTTTCCATAGTTATTTATGGAATTCAAGTTTTACTATCTTGATGACTATTTAATTGTACAATAGTATTATTGATGTATAATATAATTAATAATTATGCATCAATAATACTATTGTATAATAATAATATGTGTAATATAAATAGTATTAATGTATAACAAATATCTAAACAGACTCCTCCATTTACTAATGTACTGGTCCCTGTAAAATATTTATGTACATTTTTATGCTAAAGCATTATTCATATTGAATAGGCATATTAGTCTCCCAAGTACTGCACGAATCACAAACAAATTTATGCACATAATTATTTTGTTGTTGTCTGTTTTTATTATGTATAATTTAATTCTTGTAAATTTTTATATGTTAAATATTTATATGTTTATCTGTGTATATTTTTAAGTTTTTTTTTTTTTTATGTGTATACATTTTTATATGTATAATATGTTTTTTATGTAAATTCTTTTATTATTACTTTTATTTCTAGAAAGCATTCATACCTTTAATTTGATATGTATATATTATAATCCCCTGCTAAAACAATTTAGTAGATGACAAATGTTTTTCTTTTTTAATCTCTTTTGGTGTTATATACCTTTAACTGACATATTAGAAAACATATTGACATGTATATTTATTTATTTTAATATACATCTAACAGAAAATTATGCATTTTCAAATGCTAAAAGTGGATTTAATTTATAATAATTCCATGTTTTGTAACTCATTCAATTTTAGTCAGTTAATTTTTAACATTTTAATGTAGAAGAAATTTTCGCTACATATGATCAATAAGATTAACGAACCATATAAATATTAAGGCATCACAATTTTTAAAGGGATGCATTTCTTGACTAAAAATAATTTATATATAAGTTTTTGCCTAATTTGAAACTTTGTTAGTAATGTCAAATATTATAATTGTATATGTGTTTTATTAATAGATAAATAAATGGCTATTAGATAGCAATTTTAGTGAAAAACTGTATATTGGCAATAAATCCTGAATTGGATGGATTCTACTATTTTTCATAAAAAAAAAAAAAGCAAAAAGTTATAATTACTGCCTTCAGTTTCAATGTACTTATTTCATACATTTGATGCCATAACTCATAAAGAGCATTCCTTAATGCTAATAAGATAACAATATTTCTTACAGGTGGAAAAGAATATTTTTAAGATATATTTTTGGTGCTTATTATAATACTTGTCTTTGAAATAAATGATTGAGTTTTCAAATTTTTAATTAATATTTAGAAAAAAAAAAAAAAAAAGGAACAGTGTGAGTAAGAATAAATATATTACTGCTTTTCTTTTTCCAAAAAACTTACTATTTCACGTTTTAATTAAATTTTCCACTTATCTGAATGGAGGATTAATTTTTTTTGCATTTTTTTATTATCAGCATGGCCTAAATTGCCACAATCAGATTGGCAAAAATCAATCTTGTGCGCAATCTCCATTTGATAATTTTCATAGTTTCTCCTTCAAATTGATTAATAAACATTCATTTGTGATTGTCATGAATAAAAAGATTATTGTGTATATCCAATGGCTTATGACGTATTTCGAATTGGGATTTAGTAGCCCTATAATAGTATTTGAGAAAATTCCATATTTGGTTTTTCCTACAGAAAAATCAGACTTAATTGTTAATAGAAATAATTGTTTATTTAAATTCTTTAAATTTATTTTGTTGATTTGTATATTTTTTGTTTCTTTGATAAAGATAAGTCAATTGCATAATATAATATTGCAATCTTATTTAATCTTTGCGTCATTATAAATCACTCCATATTTTTGTTTTGTTTTGTTTAATATAGCTCAGCAAATACAGTATTAATAAAATTTTAGACAAATCTGTAGAAAAACAGTTATTATTTGTGTAAAAGAAGCAGACACAAAATCTGCTTCTCTACAACAACTATGAAGCAGAATATTCCAAGCAGTTTTTATTAAAAACAAAAAAATTGTACTTTTTATTTAAATAAAAAGTAGAATCTTGTCATTAATTTTTAGGTAGTAAAGAAATAATGCAGCCAGTAATTTTTATTTTAATCAAGAAAATTAAATTTTGCTATGTAAGATATAAATGTACTGTTTATAATCAATATATATTAATATCATTATGTGTTTCAAAATGTATTTACAAGGAAAACAAAAACTTCTTAGGTTCTTTTAAGCAAGTTAAAAGGCAAAAATAGCTTTTTTAAGTTTTTGCAGAAATAACTAAAAATAAATATTTTAATCAAAACTTTAAATGCATTTATATAAGAAAAAAATATCCTGGTTAATGAAATTTTTAACTATTATGCATTACTTATAAACAGGATGTAGAAATTGTTTTAACCTGTCATAATATGTAAAAGTAAACATAAATAATTATTTAAGATAAATTGTAAAATTTTATTATTTAGTTTAAACAAAATTCCTTTTTTTTTTTTTTTTCTGAAAAGTGTAGGTAGTTATGTAAAGGGCTTTTAGAATATTTTTGACATTGCTTTTTCTATTATTAATCTGGATTATTTTAGCTGCAAAATAAATCTTAACCATGAATATGCTTTTATAATCTGAAATTATGACTTTTTTTTTTTTTTTAGTTGGAAAACCTATTGATGTTGAAAAGATTTCTGAACCAACTGATGAAGATATAAAAACACTGCATCAAAAATATGTTGACAGCTTAACAGCTTTATTTGAAGAGCATAAAGGTAAATATGGACCAGACTTGAAATTAATTTTAACTTGAAGGGCTTATAATATTTACATCAAGATTCCTGTTAAAAGAAAATATTCCACACTTCTTTAAATTTAAATATACAAATATAGCTGTTTATATTTCTTGTAATGTAGTTTTTAGAATATATATATATATTATAAAACCGATGCCAAAGATTACTAGTTGATTTTATGTTAAAGTTGATTAATTTACAATATATATATTAATGTTTTGTACAGTATTAATTTTTATGTTACACTAACATACTTTTCATCAGTGTGCCAAATATTTGACTAGATTTAGTAACGTTTTTGAGCATGTTTTTGAAAATATTTTTAAAAATTGCTGTGATTATTTTTGAGAATTTAAGTTTTTGTTTGAATTTATAATGTTCAAATTAGCATTGTAAAAAGACTAAAACATTTAGATGATTGCTACCACTGTATTAAATCTTTATCTAGTCAACAATCCATTAAATGTTATATTGATATATATCTGCGTGCATTAAAATGTGATATATTAACATATTTATAAGAATAATTAATGAAATAACAACTACCTGATTAAATTTGATTCCTTTGTATTTTAAAGCTTAAATTAAAAAAAGAGAAAAATAGAATCTGTCATTATATATCATTTTTCAAATGACTTTTATTTATACAACAACAATAGAAAAGAATTATAATTCTTAATGATAAATTTAAAATGAGTTTTTTATATTTAAAATAAATAGTTACTTTAAAAAAAAATTCTGAAAAATGGTTGCTTTTTACTGGTGCAAAATTGTGTCTTTTTATGTTTTGTTTTTATTTTTACGATGACACCATTTAATTTGTTAAATAAATTAAAATGTCTTTCTAAAGGAAAAAAACAATCTTAGTATAACAGTTTATAAATGAATTGTTTTTGTAGTCTTGTAACTTATTCACCAGGTCTTATTTAAAATATTTCTGATTTTGGATGTATCTTATCTAATAGTGTTATGAAAAGTATATGGAAACTCTTCCAAACTAAATATCTAAAATTAATGACTGAAAAGCTGTTATTTAATATATTTTATTTCAAATTTAAAGTTTTTATATTACAATTATTGATCTTCTAAATTATATAATTGTGCTAATTTCCATATGTGATTCTACTTAAGAAAAGCTTGGTAGATTGTAAGCAGGTAAAAGAAAAAAAGATGTATTCTATATTTAAAAGGATTAAATGTTAAACCAATTAAATATTTAATGTCTTTATTATTTTTTATAGTTGAAAAATATATTTGTTTGAATTTTTTTAATACTGCTATGTGACTTTCTTAAATTACATGAAAAGAACATTTTAAAATCAATTATAGAATGAATTTCTACTCTTGATTTTTAAATAAAATAATAGCTTTAATAATAATTTGAATCTTTGCTAAGGAGAAGTTAAATTAGAGATTAGACTTCAAAAATAACTTTTTACATGTATACTTATGTCAGATTCAACAAAGCACTATCTTTAAATTCTGATCAAGTTTATTCTCTGTATATGAACTACTGTTATGAAAATTATAATTTTTGGAATGATTTGTCCTGCAAAATAATTTAAAGATCTTGTGTAATAAATAGATATGATTTTCAGTGCTCAAATTTTGAATAAGTTCTTTTAAATTTTTTTTTTTCTTCTATTCTGAATTTCTTCATTATCGGAATATAGGGGAATCAAATTAGAGGTATACATTTTTTTCTAAATTATAATTTTTTTTTTAAAAAAAAAAAAATAAAATCAGGAATTTAAAAGTAGTCTTTGGAAAAAGCAAAAAAAATTATTACATCGTTTTTCTCTCTTTTTCTTTAGTAAACAAACTTTGAGTAACATACAACACTATTACGTGTGAATACATTTTACTCCTGCAATTTCATATATATATATATATATTCTTAAATTTGCTCTACTCTTCATTCCAACAGTTATTTCTTTGTTGATAGAATAACTGAAGGAATGAGGAGCTATAGTTGAATTTATTGGATAATTATCTTTAAAAGCTTGAAATTAGCATATATTTTAAGAATTTCTTTCTTCCTTTTTTTTGCTGCTGGTGCTATTTAAAATAAAGTAATAATGAATAATGAAAGTGATGTGTTATAGAGGAATAAATATCATCTTTATTTTACTTTAGCAATTTGTTAATATTTATTAGAAATTTTCAATATATTGGAATTTAACTATTAAAGTTGAAAGATGCTGTTAGTAAAGTAAATACATGAACACAGGAAGGCAATTTTGAAAATCTACTATTTGTTTTTATAATTTTCAATGACCAAAAACGTTTTCTTATAAGATAAAATGTCTTTTTAAAGTATTAAGTTGTAATTTTTCATTTCTTCAGTCATTTCTTTTATTTCAGTTCAAATTAGCAGCAAAACAGTTGTAATTTTATGTAAAAAGAAGAAATGTAATAAATGATTGCTTTTTGATCATGTTGTTACCATAAAATTTATTAATATAGTTCACAAAATTTTACAACCTCAAGTATACCCTTCTTAGAAATATTTTTTTATACAGTAGATATTTTGAAAATTGCTTTCACTTTCTGGTATATAATTGTAAGAAAATTGCCTCAATAATTTTTTTGTTCTGCACTTTATTGTATTTCTATAATTTTGCTGATAATATTTAACATGAAAACTACAATTTAATTTGGCATACAACACTTCAAAAGTATAAGTTTAGGTTAAAATGTAGTTACTTGGAATATTATAAAGATGTAGCATTATGTTTTCAATTGAAAATTTTTTAAAAAATTATTTACTTAACATGAATTTTTTTAAAATTTAATCCCAATTTAGAGAAGCAATATTTTTTTGAATAGATTTATCATATGCCACTGCATATAATAATTATAGATTTATTAATTGTATATTTTTCCTTGTGTGTATTTGTTCAGATGGTTAATGTTTATTTGAGCTTGAATTACTTAATATAGGCATTTTAACTTATATATATGATTATGTGTTTACATGTTTCCAGAATTTTGAAGATCAAGATATAAATAATATAATGTTAAGAAAAACTTATATATATTTTTTTACAATTACTAGTTATATAAAAACAATTTTATATATGTATTTATGTATGTTTGTATGTAAAGTAAATTTTTATAAAATTGATTGCCTTGTCCTTTTTTATAATTTAATTACTCATCTGAGGAAATGTAAGAATATTTGTTCACTTTGGGATTTTTATATAATTTGTATATATTCACATTATAATAGTTTGTTTTAAATAGAAATATTCACATGACCGAATTATGTTAATAGTAAAATGTTAAAATTTAATCCATTGTTTTTTTTAATTACCAAATTAATTTTTGTTAATTAACTCAAGGATTAAATATTTCATTCAACTTGGACATGAACGTGTTTTAAAAATGCAAATTTATGAAACTAAGTCTTTGTTATTGTTTGCTTTAATTCAATTTGAAATTGTTATGCTTTAAATACTTTTAACTTGATGTATATGAAATAAAATAATTTTTTTCTTACATAGGCTTAAAATCTTATATTTTCTCTTTGTGGTTCAGAGATAAGGTTGTGCTATTTGTATCTATTTTTATGCATAATCTTCTTTACAGAATGTACTATATTCACTTAGAAAATTATTTTTCTAAGATGGCATATTTAGGGTGAGAGAGTGTGGTTACAAATGACTAAGGGAAAATAGAAAACTTCATTATACATTAATACATTATCTTACATGACATTGGATTATTCAAATGATTACTTATATGATGACTATACTAAAATAAGAATATTCTTGAATGTGTTCTTCAGTTCTAAATTGCACTTCAAAAACTTATTGCTATTTAACTACATACAAGAGGTTCATGTATATTTACTTAAAATGCAGTTTTACATTATTAATGTTATATTTCATTTTTGTCAATTAAAAAAACAAAACATTTTAAGTGATTTGCTTACTCTAAAAGATTTGCTCTTATGTATTTCCCCCTTTTTATTTGTAAATGGAATAATATTAACTATGTTTATATTGAAGGAATTCACGATTAAGAATTATTATTGAAGAATTAATAATTTAAGTATTAGCAAAAAATGAAAGTAGGATTTACGATGGGCTTGTGTAAAAAGTTGTCATAGTATTATATAAGTTATAGTAGTATAAAAGTTGTCCCATAATATTATAATCATTAAGTGTTTAGAATTGTGAGGAAATTTAAAATGGGATATTGTTTTTTGTTAAGTTTTTTTTTTGTATATCTTTTAAATTTCAATTTTTTAAGAAATATTTTTTTTATCCTCATTATCTGGTATGATAGTCAATGTATATAAAAAATTATTACAATGTAAGAAGATGTATAAAATTAAAGGATTCTGGAGCTCATATATTGTGATTTTCTAATACATTGAAAATATAATTTTCAATAAAATTACTTATTTTGATTCCTCTTAGTTATAAGGAAATTAAAAAGAAAAATCTGTAAAATATATGCTTAAAAATATCATGGAACATCATAATTTTGTATAAAAACTACATGATGAAGAGTAGTTAGAGTTTGTTGACTGATATATGATACACAAGTATTGTAAGATATGAGAAAAGGAAATTATTTTCAGAACAAAAAGAATAGTAAACCCTTGCTGAGCATGTATTTGGTGAACGCAATTTTACCTGTGCTTTATCTTAATTGTTTCCATTTAATTTACACAATGCTATAATTTCATTCATTTGCGGTATGCTGTGGAGCGTTGGCAACATCATTGTTAACAATTTTAAAGTATTTCCAATGATTGAAAATAAAGTCAAAGAAACTGTATTAATTACAAATGTAACTGTCTGCAATGAATTTTCAGATATGGAAAGAGAAATCAATAAATTAATCCTCTATGTCGATTGAGAAATGACAGGGAGGAATTGGATAATCTTGTAATGCTAGCCTAAAGGGAACAAGGGATAGTAAAGAGAAGATAATGACCCTTTAAATTAAAAGATTTTAAAATCAATCAAACTCATTGTTAAAAAAAATAAAGGAAGTGTCCGAATTTGCGATGGAGATTAACTCAAATGAAAATAAAAGATACTTAATGAGAGACATTGAAAAACTGCCCTCCTTACTACAAAACTTTTAAGAAATTGCATCAGTCATTGTTCCATGCAAAAATTACCAACTTAAAAAAAAAAAAAAAATGTATGCATCTACTTATTAAGCAACAATAAAAGTAAATTCATTAATATTTTTTTTTTCATTTTTAATTATAACAATATTCAGGTTTGTGTAAATTATATATACTTTCTTAATTTGAATTATACTTAACATTTTTTCTCGTAGAAAACTAATTTTATGGAAGCAATTTTATGTCTTGTGTGCAATATATTAAGACATAATCACTGCGTTCGGCAAGGGTTTAATGTAATATATTTATTTATTAATTTTTCATTATATTTGTCGGTAAACAAAAAACTGCTGAATTTGACTTTATCATAAAAATGGGTTTCAATAAAAGGGTTGGCTATACCCTGATCCGAAAAGCAATGTCGCATACCTTTGAGTCATAGAATGGAAAAGGAGTTGCGTTTTGGGTTTTTTTTCCCTCCTGTTCCTGTAAAAATTTATCCTTCCTATTATTGAATTGGTTCTAGAAGTGATAAATTATGTTGCTTCTCAGAGTGCCTGAAACATATTGTATTGGGTTTATGCCTGAGGAACATACCGACCAATCCATTTGAAGGATTCCTTTGTTGAAAGCCGACCTTAATGTGGCCCAGTGTTATCATCCATTAGAAAAAGAATTTATCCCCTATTGTTGTAGTGTCAAAAACTACAAAAAGTTTTGAGAATCTCATCCCTATATCGTTGAACTTTCAATGATCCATTCTTGATGATGTGCAGGTTGGTATGGGCATAGATTGAGATACTAATCCCACGCCATTATTTCGCCTTCCCAAATCTGATACTTTCATGCACAAAAGTTGAATTATTACGAGTACCATTTTCTGTACAGATTATAAGCTGTCTATTATCAGGTTATACACTAAAGAGAGATTCTTACGTGAAGGAACTTTGGTCTTTTGCGGGCAGCTCGTGAACTCGCTGTTAACAAAACATATTCCACAGGTCTCTGAGCGTACAGTCAAACACGATGGAATGAACTTTGAATAATACTATGAGGCAAAACTGTGGTCCCAATAGTTCTCTAAAAGTGTTTTAGCCTTCATGCTGCGGTTTCTTTTGACCATTCGTGATAAATACAGATTCTCGTTTTGGTATGTTACACTCCTAGAGCTCTGCTCTGATCTTCGGCTAACATTTCCAGTTTACAAATACCGATTCCATATTCTTGAGATGACACTCCGAAGGCGTCTGCTACAATAGATTGAATTTGGATTTAGCTGTTAAACATCTGATGGGTCTCCCTCTCGACGATTCGGCTAAGTCATGTTGCTTGGACAGCGTATTCACTTACGAAGCCTTCGACGAGTGTGAATTTTTTTATAATATTCTCTTACATAACAAAAGGTGCAGGTCACTTTTTCCTTAACTAAAACGCGTTGTATTCAGCGTCGTAGGCAAAAATTTGAATATTCCCAAGTTTGTAAACATGATAATTTTTTAAACATCTTTTATTTCATGTTTGTTAAAAGGTAGTCGATTTTATGGCTGTTTCATATCGAACTCGCAATATCCTCTTATTATTTAATAATTAATTCATACTGAAAGAATGCACTAAAACGGATTACAAGAGTAACTTTTAACAGGTTATCACAATGTATGGCAGTTATGTAGTTTTATAGTTGCCTAATTTTGTATAGCTTTTATACGGAAACTCCTACAGATAAACACTATACTATCACGAAGGAAACCTCACCTCCTTTTTTCGGCAAATAAAGGGACTATCTCACTCCCTCTTTACAGATGAACACTTAGTAGATATTTTATTAGTGCATTGCTATTGAAACACCGAATTTTAAGTATGGAAGCACATTGTCGAAAATCGACAAATTTATAAGATCTCATGTGAACTCGTCACATAACATTTGTAATTTGGTAATCAATACAGCTTTTCAGCTCAAAAAAAATATGTTAGAAATAGTTTTTTCATGGATACGAATCCTTTAGGTCAGTACTTTGAAGTTTTTGTATATTTATTTTTATTTTATTAAATTATAAATTATTAGTTATGGTAAATTTTTTCGAAATCTCATCTGTGTTTTTTAAGAATGGAACAGGAAAGTGAATTTATCTCTATTTCATCCTGGAATTTTGTGCATATGCATTATCTATAATATTTGGTTAACCTGCAGAATAAAAATCTTGCCCATGTTTGCCCCTTTTTTATATATTGCCAGTTTTATATTGATATCGATTTTTTTTTTTTTTTTTTTTAAATTTTACAATGTTTTTCTCTAATGTTTATCAAACACGTTTATTTCTTTGAGATTCTGATGCGAGAGAATTATCTCAGAATAGAAAAAAAAAATTTTGAAATAATGAAGCAGTCAGGACAACAAAAAAAAATTTATAACAAAATATTTTTTTAAAAGATATCCAATTAAAAAAAAAAATTATTTGAAGACATGGGCAATCTTAGCAAAAAAAGAAAATTATGCAAAATTAAAAAAAAATCAAATGGAATTGTTGTAAAAGAACAGGAAGAAGATTTTTGTTTAAAAAGTTAGAATGGATTAAATGATCAATTAATCATTTGATTTGATTTGTTTTGTTTGTTGCGAGTGAATTTTTCCCTTTGTGGAAAATCATCCTAGGTTTATCCTCCTTTAAAAACAGTTCTCATCATACCAAATGGCTTAAAACAGTAACTAAAACTTCTGGATTGTCTTTTGCAACACAAATGCGTTTAAGAGCTTCTGAAAAAGTTATTACACGAATGCGCACTATTACATCAAATGCCTATGACATTTGCTTTGATAAATTTAAAAACTATTTTCTTTAACTACTGCCAAAGAACTGATTAACAATTATATATATTAGCAGTATCACTTGAATATGTAAATTCTTTGACTAGTGGGTCAAAGAATTTGCATATTCAAGTGATACTTGTTGCATACTCAAGTGATATATATTTTCTCACACACAATACTTACACATGAAGTTAAGCCAAAAATAGTAAGTAAGATCAGAATACAAAATTAAAAAAAAATCAAAAGTCAACACAAATTAGGCAGTCCGGAGATCTTGAAGTTTCTCTCTTGTCTGCCAATATTTATCATATAAATGCCCAAACACCTCAGGGCATTCTTTAAGATGCGACGCATCTATAACAGTGTCCCTCCAGCATAATACACAATTAGGGGACGAAAAGATGTTAAATCTAAATAAATGCCCTGCAAGGCAATCATGCCGAGTCTCTAACCTAAAAGCTACAACAACATGTCGTCTAGGAACAACTGGAACCCATAAAAGAGATTCCCTCCAACACGTTTCCTTTATTTGGTCACCTTTCCTGGATCGGAAGTCTTCATGCATGCGTTCTTTTATTACTTGCACTATAGTTGAATAATTGATAGTATCCCATGGAATCTGCAGGATTCTGGTTCTCTTTTCAGCCCCAAAACAAAATTGCCATATATTCCATAGTGATCTAGAACCCACTAAAAATAACTTTTTTATGTTGGTTTTGCAAAAATACTTGAGTTAGATATACAGTCTTTAGTTCTTTGTGAGTCAGGAGGCCTCAGAGAGATGATAACCTGAATTGTAGATTTAGAGTCTGACAAAATAACGGCATTATCAAAACTCTCGTACCTAGAAATCAGTTTTTCAAATGCCAACATGATGGTCTCCACAATTATATACGATATATGATGTCCCTTATAGTGCATAAATTGTCAATACAGGAGCGGTTATAATTTCATCTACATTGCTACCCATTGAATAACTATCTGAAGATACAAGTGGAAATGTTTTAATTATTTTAAAAAATATCATGAACCTTTTTCTAGATAGTGTTTGAAAGAGAAATGTAATGAAGATAACATTAACAAACCGGAGACAACTTCCTCATAGTAACTTCATTTAGTCTCAAAAGGAGTTCGGGACATTTAAAAATCCTCGAGGTTACAGAATCTTTTAGTGAAGGAAGTCAATCGAATTCAAAAATCGATACTGGAGAATCTGAGTTGGTTACTGTTATTTATTATTTTTTGTCCTTTTCTTTTTAGCAGTCGTACTTGAACATACAGATTAATTGACTAGTGTGTGACAAGCACACACAACACATAAGTACACATGAAGGTAAGCAAAAACAGCATGTAAGATCAGAATGCGCAAAAAAAAAAAAAAATGTCAAAGTCAACACAAGTCAGCCAGTCCGGAGATCTTGAATTTTCCCTTTGCCTGCCAGTATCTATCATATAAATGTTAGGGTATTCTCGTAATGTAAATGTAGGGTCTCAGGGGTATTCTTTAAAATGCGATCCATCCATAACAGTGTTTCTTCCGCATAATACACTAGGTTGACGAAAAAGTTGTTAAAGGCTCGTTCTCATCGAGGCGAGAAGCGTTTAAGCGACAAGAGTTGACCAATCACTAGCCTCACTGCGATCGCCTGAAACCGGTTTGAAATGCATCGCTTCGAGTTGGCCAACTTTCAACTCGAAGCGGAACTTCACTAGGCGTAATGCTATTTCTGACGTTTCGCTGTGAAGGGGTCGAAAAATTTTCTTGCCTGTCGCATGTCGCGTCGTCGCCTGTCACCTCGGTGGGAAGGAGCATTGAATCTAAATAAATGTCCTGCAAGGCAATCATGCCCTGTCTCCAACCGAAAGCTGCAACAGTACGTCCTCTAGGACAGCTGGAACCTTTAAAAGAAATTCTCTCCTACACTTTACTGATTGCTGATTGTGAGTTTTATTTTCAGATGATATTTTTCAAGATTTATAGTTTTATGTTTGGTTTTTTTAGTTAAAATGATTAAAGAATTTTAATTAATTAGCAGTAATGAATTTTTCATAATTAATATAAAAACATAAAAAGAATTGTTACTATTCAAATTTATTTGTTTTCTTTATGAAACTTCAAAAAATTAATTGTTTAATATTATTTTCTTAATTATAAGTAGTAAAAATATATATTCCAGAGAAATAGTTTAATTTGCAAAATAAATTTTTACCTCAAAATTAATATGATATATTGAAGATAATTTCATAACATTAATATAACACATATTCTCTTAATATTCCTATTAAGAGAATTTGCTAGAATCTATCCTCCCTATAGATTCTCACGAATATTATATCACTTATCTTAAAATAAAGATGTTATTATTATGTTTTATTAATTATATTGACAAAACTGTACATTTACAACCAAAATGCCATCTTAGAACTTCAGCGAAAAACCTGATATAGAGTTAGATTAGCATCGAATTGTTATTCTGAGAGCTTTGAAACTTTGAATTTCTCATCCCTCCAAACCCCTAAAAAACAATTTTCAAGACGAATGGATCAAAAAACTTTTTTTTTTTTTCGCCAGAAATCGGGCTGTTTTGCTCCACTATGCGACGGTATAAAACTATAGGTGAATGGAGAATAGTTGTGTTCTGTGGCAGCCGAATTTTTGTTGAAGCAGATGTAATCGTGAAAGTTATATTTTTTCTATCTATAATTATCGAATATAAAGCTATCTATAGTTGCTATCTGAGTCCCGGCGGTGCCATGGATGTTTATAGTGGTTCGGAATCCCCTTTAAATCTTAGTTCCCAGTTTAATATGACCGTATAGTGTTGGGCGTAAGGGCTGGCAACCCTACCCATAAAAAGAAAATATCTCCTGTTTTGGAATCGTTTCACTTAAAAACATACTCTAACTTTCACTTAGATCTAATATGTGGTTCAATGGTAACTTACGTAGATAACGTGCAGGAGGATCGGGCTCATATATGTTGGTGGAGCCTGCTAAAGTTATTGCTTTCAGTAACGAAGATACATGATGGTGATTGGGACGATATGTATAAGCGTTTCGCATCGGTTGCCTGGTTGATGTTTTCAAGGTTTTCGCCCATATGACAAGCAATTACGGGGCTAATAAGTTCCTTATAAGTTCTCTCTTCGTCAATCCTCCGTGGATTGTACAGGGAATACTCACACTCACGAGGTTCACCAATGTACAAATATATATATAGAGAGAGAGAGAGAACATCTTCGCTTAAAATTACACATGAATATTGTATTTAAGTACTGTTTATTGTTCTGCAGTAGATCGTTTTGTTTGCAGTAGACTGCAAACGTTACTGCTTCTATTGCAGTAGATCGTTTTGTTTCAGTTTACTATATGTAAATATAAGTATTTCAACGATGGTTTATTTGCAATTTAAAATGTTATAGCAGATTATAATATGATGCAAAATCATGTCTTATCCTTCTATGATGAGATAGACCGACTAGCAACATTTGAATTCTGAAAACGTTTTTAAAGCTTACGCACAGTAATTATTAATCTAAATCCTTTACCATTTGTTATCCAAAATGGGAGATTATAAACTTTTATGTAACTCGCCTCTATTCAAAATGAGATATGGCAGCCACCTAGCTGATTTTCTTATTTAAATTCCGAAAACTCTTCATTTAAAGTTTAAGCATAATCACTATTAAGGCAAACTCTTAGATATGAATCAATAAATTTTGGTTATTCAAGAAGTCCTCTTCCACAAGATATCTCTTAACGCATGGTTTTAATTTCAATAACTGGTTCAATATCTTTCGTTCTTAACTTGCAAATATTTTAATAATTCATACAAGCAAGATTTAGTTATTTTTATGCCCAGAAACTTCAAAAGAATATTCACCTGCAATTACAGATTAGGGATCTGGCGTATCCTTTCTGAATTTTAAGCATAATTTACCTTGAATATGTTATAAACTATCTTTAAGAAAATATTCGGTATATAAGGAAACGTAATAAAGTGTCTGTCTTCATCCTTGGAATTCCATTTATATTTTGCCTTGAATTCTACAAATGAAGAAAAATGCAACTATTTAATAATTATTAAATATTCATTTTAATCTAGATTTATAAAGTTTTTTTCATGAGCCCAAGAATACTAAGCTGAAAATATCGGATATATCAGCACTTTATTTCTATGAAAATTTTGTTTCTTTTTTCGAAATATTAAAAGAAACCTCCGATTGACTAAACAATGGGAGGTTTCATGTATGAAAAAATTTGTATATAGTGATTAAAATATTTATAATGGGAATGTTTTCACAAGATTTTATAGATTCATCTTAAATTAAGAGTTATATAACTATTAATAGTGAAATAGTTATATAATTAAGAGTTATATAACTATTAATAGTGAAATGGTTATATAATTAAGAATTATATAACTATTAATAGTGAAATAGTTATATAATTATTAGTCTTTAACTGTTACTAATACATCTGTTTTTATATAAGGAGAAGGAGATGGTATACAAGAAGAAGGATATGCTTTTTTGAGAGAATTTTTCTTACATTTTAGACTTGAAAACACGAAAAACTTGTGTCAGACTATTAAATTAAAATAGTTTGCCAGTTAACCGAACATACTATCGTAATAATAAAATGTGTAAGCTTTTCGCATCGACAGGCGGACTGTCTGGTGAGCTTTCTGGTTTTTCAGAATACGAATAGAAAACTAGAGGCAGTAAAAGCTAAAATTTTTACAGGGAGACATTAGAGAGTTTTTGCATACCGTACGTTAGTTACCGTAGGACGTCCGTTATTTTTCTCCCTAGCGCGTATGCTCATAAGAAATTATGTTTCCTATGAGCATTCCTCTCACAATCCCAAATAATGATATTGATTCACCGATGAGGTGTTCGCCATTAAAAATGGTCAACAAGTCTAATTCAGCAAGTCAACACGTATATACACTGAAGTGACAAAAGTCATGGGATAGCAATATGCAAATTTTCAGATGGCAGTAGCATCGCGTAGAACAGGTATAAATGCGCAGTGCTTTCATTTCTGTTCAAGTTATTCATGTGAAGAGGTTTTGACGTGATGATGACCGCACGACGGGAATTAACAGACTTTGAACGCGGAATGTTAGTTGGAGCTAGACGCATGGGTCATGCCATTTCGGAAATCGTTAGGGGGAATTCAACATTCCCAGATCCACTGTGTCCAGAGTGTGCCGAGGTATGAAATTTCAGGCATAACATCCCACCATGGACAGCGCAGTGGTCGACCACCGCCTGCATAACGACCGAGACCGGCGACGTCTGCAAGAGTCGTAAATTCTAACAGACAAGCAACACTGCGTCAAATAACCGCAAGAAATCAATGTGGGACGTACAAAAGGGACTTGTCTGTTAGAACTGTGCGGAGAAATTTGGCTTTCTTGGGCTATTCCAGCAGAAGACCGACTCGAGTGCCTTTACTGACAGAACGACATCGCTTGCAGCGACTCTCGTGGGCACGTGAGCATATCGGTTGGTCCTAGATGAATGGAAAACCGTGGCCTGGTCCGATGAGTCACGATTTCAGTTGGTAAGAGCTGATGGTAGGGTTAAAAGTGTGGCGCAGACCCCACGAAGCCATGGACCCAAACTGTCAGCAAGGCACTGTTCAAGCTGGTGGTGGCTCCGTAATGGTGTGGGCTGTTTTCATGGCATGGACTTGGTCCTCTGGTGCGACTGGACCGAACATTGACTGGAAATGCTTATGTTCAGCTACTTGGAGATCACTTGCAGCCATTCATGGACTTCATGTACCCAAACAACGATGGGAATTTTATGGATGACAATGCGCCATGTCACCGGGCCACAACTGTTCGCGATTGGTTTGAAGAACATTCTGGACAATTCCAACGAATGATCTGGCCACCTAGATCACCCGACATGAATCCCATCGAGCATTTATGGGACATCATCGAGAGGTCTGTTCGTGCCCAAAAAATCCTGCACCATCAACGCTTTCACAATTATGGACGTCTATCAGACAGCATGGCTCAATATTCCTGCAAGAAGACTTCCAACGACTTGTTGAGTCCATGCCACGTCGAGTTGCTGCACTTCGCCGGGCGAAAGGAGGGCCGACACGATATTAGGGTATCCCATGACTTTTGTCACTTCAGTGTATATCAACATGAAAAAGGCTCAAATAGCCTTAGGTTGTCCCTCAATATTATCCTTATACTTCCAATCTTATATAGCCTATTATTAGCCATGAATAGTCCTTATTCAAATAAAGGACTAAATAAATTACTTCTTTACTAATTTTTTTAAGGTTGAATACAATTGTTCAAGTAACTAAATAATAGTACATTCCACTAAATTCCCTGTCATAAAACTGCCAAAACATTTAAATTATAGCGTGTATGTCATTAGTGTTTATTATAATTAAAACCAAAAAAAAAAAATTACTTTGACTCTCCATTTAAGGGGTAGCATAACATGAAAAATACTTGTCACAATACAAATTTAGCAAGTCCAGAGGTCATAACAAAGTATAAACTAAATTAATAATGTCAGTTAAAGGATCAATTATTTTCAAAATGGATTAGAAATCTTCATCGAAGGATATTTCTTCGGTATGAAGTGGGGAATTGTTCTAGATCATTATCAATATATCTTAAATAGCTTTAGTGGAATGTGTATAACTCATTATTAATATTAGTGTGTGTAACTGATTATTAAAATATCACATTGTTTTTATTCTATCAATTTTTACATAGCTTAATAACATTGACAGATGCAGAGTGGGTTGTATAAATGCATCAAATTTTTCAAGAAAAGGATATAAATTACTTTTCACCGAAGAAAAATAGAAAAATGACATCATACGTATATCAAAGAGTTATCCTTTATTATAAACTCATAATTTTTTTAAAAGTTTAACTGGTTCATGATAGATAAATAGATAAAAAAAAATTCTATAATTCCTGCATTATTAATTATGAAGAAGTTCAATACATGAAAACTTACTAGTCCAAACGAATTCAAAATACTTATCCTATTAGCAAGCTACCAGGCACTTGACTCCATTTCAAAATCTTCGTCGCTCTATTAATGCCCTTTCTTGTAATCATATTTCAATGCATTCCACCAGGTAGTCCATCTACTTGTGAAGCTCATAGGCTGTTTTGCGCCACTCTCACCCGTATCCACGCGCTTGCTATACTGGAAGTTTAGGATACTCAAGATCCAGCAATATCCACCAACTCCAGAATTGCGTCTGCTAAAAAGTATTATTGTGCTTTGCTTCGTGCCTCGATTTCAGGTAAGTAATAAAATTTTTTTTTACTTTTAAAAAAGAAAGATTGCAAATCATTTACCTAAAATTCTGTAACTCGTGCAATGAAAAAAAAATTCAACATATTGAAACTAAATAGCTCAGATGAAATTTAAAATGCTCATCCTACTAATAGGCCATCTGACACTTGACCTTTGTACAAGTTAGGGCCGGATATGTGTGTGGTCTTGATTGTGTTTTCCATGGGTACAAACTAAATTATTTCTCAAAATAAAACGCTATGTTTAGCTGTCATATTTATTCAAATTTACTAGACAGCACTGCACAACTGCAAGACATAACAAATATTTACAAAATCATCTTTAAAGCTTAGTTCATTTAAGGGTCTTTGTACCCTCCGTACTCCCTGGAACTCTTTTCTCGACTCTTGTACCCTCTGTACTGACTAACTTTTCACTCGGTTGTTGTATACTCCCATTTTTTTCTCCCTCTCTCCTTATCTGTTCCAAAGCCTAACGGGCGAATAAAAAGTCTAACATAAGGATCAATCTGTCCTTGAAAGGAACGTGCTAAGTCTAATGTAAGGAAAATGACGGAATGTCCGTACGTCTTTGAAAGTAAAGATCTATTAACTTTGAGTTCAAGATTATAGCTTTTTTTTTTGTGAATGCATATGGATCCTTACTACCTCCATTCAAAATATTCATCGCTGTGTTAATGTCCTTTCTAGTAATCCTATTTCAGTGCATACTACCAAGCAGTCCCACTTGTGAAGCTTGTAAGTTATTTCGCATTACTCTCATACGTGTCCATTCACTAGCAAGAAATTAGAATACTCAAGGTCCAGCAATGACTACCAATTCAAGAGATGCATTTCCTAAAAAGCACTGAGCTTTGTCACTTGTTATCATTGTTCAGTTTGTTCAAATATTTAAAAATGATGACTAAGATGTTTTTGATCTACAAATTGACATTAATTAAACATCAACTTTGTGTTAGATTCACTATTATTCGTAATATTGGGCATCACGTAGAAATTTATTTCCTGCGCATATAAGAGAAACATTTTTGTATTTTAATGTTATTAAGTAAGATATATATGTATAAAAATTTGAATTCGTATGCGTATGATTATGATTAAAATATTTAAAATAATGCTCTTTGAATAAGATATCTTCAGTCAGTGTGAAGAAAATGTTTACTCTCATTTACATAAGGATATTCAAGAAAACGTAAATGCGGGTAAAATTAAAATCAATTATGCTAGCTGGCATCACAGTTGTATTTAATACAGTTATACATAATTATGTTTTAGTTTTTAAAGTTGATAGATTAAAAAAATAGATTAAGTTTTAGTAAGAAAATTTAAATAATTAGAATAGAAGTTTGAAATAGTTAAGGTTAGTTTTAAAATAGATTAAGCAACTAAAAATCGCATACGGTATTCTACAAAGATGAAAAACACTGTATCACGTAAAAGTCAATGAACTTTTCTCTTAAAATTAAAAATTATTAAATTGCTATTTTTTGCATTTGATATCATATGTATATTTTTAAATATATTTTTAAAAAATATGTGAAATAATATAGGATAGGGTGCATTGGGGAAGTAAGGGGGTGAGGAAGAAATGGAGTCACAAAAATTATGGAGGATATCATATTTCATCAAATAAAACTGAAAGAACTTGCTTATTAACTTTTCTAAATATTGTGTAATATTTACTGTTACCTTTAATGCTTGGTTTTCTATTTATACTTTTTTTTTATAAATTCTCAATTTTTTTTTTTTTTTTTTTTTTTTTGAAAAACTTGAGCATTTTCTTATTTGATTCTTTTTTTTTTTTTTTTTTTTGTTGTTGTTTTCAGTATTTTCAATTTAAGAAAATCGTTATGTTCACAATTTTGAGGGTTGTGAGTTTATAATTACTGACATGATGGATTCAGTAAAATCAGTTTTTTGTAAAAAATTTAAAAATGTCTAAATACTAGATTTATTATGTCTACAACAAATTCTAAAAATTGACTGTACAAAATATATACAATAACTGAAATCGTTATTTTGTTTCTATGTTGTTTGACCATTGGAATTGATTTCGATATTTTTGTTTGGTTTCGCGAACCGGCTATCTATCCAGTGACGGATTTAGGTTCGATGGCGCCCTAGACCCAAATTAATTTGACGCCCTTATATATATAATAATAATAACACGTTTAGTATTAATGGATTCGAATTAATTTAAGTATTAAATTTAGGCATGAAATATATATATATATATAATATATATATATATTGGTAAAACAACTAAACATGCAATTTAGAATAAATTGCTTTTAATTAAGAAATAAATCATATCTATCTAATTAATCATATAATATATTTGTTTCTATTATATATTAATGACAAATTATATTAATGAAAGTATATATTAATGAAAGTATTAATGACATCCTCATACCTAACTTCTTGAACTAATTGTGTTTCAATGCTTAATAATGCAGGTGCATTGAGCCTATCTTGCTTCATACCTGCACTAAATAATTTTCCACTCTTTTCAGGGCGGAAAACGATTTTTCTCCAGAACAATTTGTTGCAGGAATACTTAGATAAATACGTAAAAGCGATATCTATATTTGGATAGATATCGCAGAGATCACATGAATGTAAGAATTTATTTATTTTTGATGCAGAGCTTATATCTATATTGTTTTCTTGTAATTGTTCCAAGTTAACACTGCAGGTGAATGCACTCATTACTTAAAATCGTTTGAATATTTTGCGACTGTATTTGCCATTTGTTCTGTTAATTTACCCATATTAATCCCAGGTAAATTATCGAAGAAGTTAAAGCTATCATGAAGCTGCTTGTATACTTCTTTACGTCTAATTAATTCTATACTCAAAATATCTAGAATGCAGTAATGAATATTTGTTCGAAAATTTTCATGACCAGAATAAAGTTCAGTGTGATTTTCTAAGTTCTAGTACGACCTTTCTAAATTGATCATGGTAATCTTTGAAAAACGTCTCACATTATGTAAAACTATAAAATTTTTATGCGAGATTAAAAAAAAATAATAAAGTTTTTGAGTAACCGGACAAAGGTATAATTAAATATGGTGAATTAATATTTTGAATTATAATGATGAGCAAACAAACACTACATTTAGATTTTTTAAGAAAAATTTATGAAAAATCTAACATCAATAGATAAATGCTATACTTAACGAAAATTGTTTTAGTACCTATTAGTACCTGGATATTTTAAATTTTTCTATTTACACGATTCATTATTTTTAAAAAATAATTCTACCCTTTAAATATTGACATCTTGAGGTTGTCAAAGCAAGAAAAGAAGCATTAAAAATACGGTCTTACAGTTGATAAAAAACAAAATCGATTTCAAATTTTTTGCCGCCTCGAAAATTTTGCCGTCCCTAAAAATTTGCCGCCCCAGGCCGTCGCGGGCCTAAGCCTAAATCCGTCACTGTATTTATCAGGTTACTATTTGATCTTAAAATTTTGTATTTATTTTCATTTATAAAATTTCATTCCATAATTCCATTTTTTTTTTTCACTTGTTTTAGGAACGCGCTTTAATTTGTTTTGTTCTTGTTATTTTTATAGATTTGGCTACTTAAACCTTTTAAAAAAAATAGCTTTTCTCGTTTTTAAACCTCAAAATGAATCTACAGTTAGTCATAAAAGTCAGCATAAACCTATTAAAATAAAAGAGATAAGAAATTATAAATATTTAAAAAGAAATTAAATTTACGTCAAGGTTACATTTTATAAGTTCAACATTATTTTATAAAAATAAGTGTTAAAAAGCAAACTATCTCTCCAGTTTATATGCAAAAAACAAATATATAAAAAAATTTCCGAGTGGAATTTTTCGTAGAATGTCACACTTATTTAAGTAGGAATGTAAAATAATCGTCTTGACTTGACTTGATAAGTGCCTTGAGATTTATGCTCGAGTTAGTTGCTTTATCTCAATTTATCCAGATATTATGCAAAGCGATTATGGAAAAGGGAATAAGTATGTGTTAAACAATTTATGTTGTTACAGTTTCAGTTAAAATGACTCCAAGATTGTAAATTGACGTTGATGTTCGGAATTTGATAATTAAGTTAGGCAGAAATCTTACGCTGAAATTGCAAACATTGTTCAGGAAAATCATTTTATCGTGCATACTATACGGAATGAAGTAACAGCTGGACACATTTTTATTAAACCTCGTAGTGGATAGCCAAGGATTTTGAAGCAGTGATCAGGAAAGTGAGGTTAATACTGAAATTGTCCGCTCTTCAATTAACGGAGTATGTTGGGGCAATAATTGGTGTTGTTGTCGATAGCAACATCAAGACCAAGTCCATGAATCCGTGTGTTCTCAAACAATGAAAAACCGCTACAGAACTTGAGCACAACTGGCTCTTCTAGCAGCCAATAGAAGTCAAGATATGGGCAGGAGTTGCTTGAATCAAGCTACATTTCGAGCAAAGGGGATAAATCTTAAGGCCTGACACATGACGTTGAGCACGAAGATGATCACTGCGGATGATCACTATCACTCTGTTCGCATTTACTACCAGCCCCAATTAAAAAGCAGCACCAGGACGGTTACAATCATACCACTCAAGTATGGGGGAACCTTTCTGCAAGAGGAGTTGATAACTAATTTTGACCCTAGACAGAAATAGAGACAGCCACCATCAGTAAAACTCTTAAGGCTTCCCTTCTTGGCCCAGCTTATCTGCAATCTCGTTGCCGCAAACACCCACATGTGACGGAACCCACTGAAAAAAATATTATTATGATGAGCATTCAAGCAAAACCAACGCCAACTAGTAAGATTGTTAATCCGGAAACAATTAGAAGAATCACCTGATTTGAAGGAGTCCATGGCAGAGTTCCTTGAAGAAAACTATTCTCATTCAGAGTAAATCAAAGAAAAAAATCTGAACTTTGCTCATGAATATATCGATAAGTATTTGGTTTTTTGGAAAACTGTCCTTTTTACCGATATTTCTTACCGATGAGAGTAAATATAATGTTTTCAGAAGTGATAGACGGGCAAAAGTTGGTGGTTCAGAAACGAGGAATTGAAACTCATAAATGTCGCTTCAATAGTGAAGCATGGCAGAGGAGAAGTCATGATTTGGGAATCAACGTCGATTGCTGATGTTAGGAAATTAACCTTCATTGAAGGTACAATGAATTGTTTTAAATTATTGAAGATATTGTAAGATAATGCATAATAATCTGCTGAGAGTTTGCAGTTTGGAAGCCAGTTGATCTTTCAGCAAAACATTATGCAAAGCACTATGAAAGAATGGCTCCTTTGCAAAGTATCTACACAGTTCCATATGCCTCCTCAGTCATGAGATTTTAATGCTATCGAACACGTATATGTTGAAGTTGACAGAAGAGTTAGAAAATGCAATATCCGAGATTAAGATTCCTTAAAAATGTATTATTGCCAGCCAGCGTGGTCTGAAATTACGACAGATACCACACAAAATCTAATTGCTTCATTGCCTAAGAGATTACAAGCCGTTATTGATTCATTAGACCAAATTACACGATATTAAATTATTTTAAATGTATATTAAGTGTATATTATTTTGTACACTTTTATATGATTTTCGTTACATGAATTGTAATATTAATTATGTAATATTAATGACAAAAAGTTAACCTTTAACTTTTAACTTGTAAAATAAAGTTAAAAAGGGGCAATTTTCCAAATTTTTTTCGTGAACCCCTGGGGTTTGGGGCCTCTAATTTAAGATGCGTTCAGTTTTTCTCTTCATGCGATTTTGTTTCTAAAGTATGTTGGTTATACTTTGGATGTTATATTATCTTAATTAATAGAGCTAGTTAATCTACTTTTTAAATAATTTAATTTTAGCAATATTGTCAATTTAACAGTCAAATTGATGTTACGATGGTAATTTGATGCTTTAAAAATTTTTTTAATTGTTTTATTTATAATTCTTATACATAAAATTAATTAATTTATACTATTTTCACTCTAAATAATGAATATATTAATTGTAATAATTTTGTTTGCAATTTTACTTGCCTTGATTTGTATACTTCTCAGCAGTTAAATAAAAAATTAAATTGGTCAATTAATGTAAACTTCAGCAGAAAAAGTTAATGTATAAATTTATGTTTTATTATTTGTTGTGAAGATTAAAAAAATAATGAATATAATAAATAACAACAAATTTCGTTAGTAATAAATATCGTTAATAATAAAATCGTCTTATAAATTTAAATATAAAATAAGTATCGTTTTATAAATATCGTTAATAAATAAAATCGTTTTATAAGTTTAAATATAAAATAAATATCGTTAATAATAAAATCGTCTTATAAATTTAAATATGAAAAAAAAATCGTTTTATAAATTTTTTTTTGATAAATATCGTTTTCAATAAAAACATTTTTTAAAAGGACCCATGACTGGTAAGTAAGAAACCCTAAAAACGTCTGACAACTATTGAATTACATTAGTTTTATAATTCTGTAGTAATTTGTAAAGAACAAATCTAGAATATATTTTTTTTTACACATTTGTTAAGTCACTGAAAACATATTACATTTTAGAATTTTTAATTCAAGTATACTTTCTGCAAAATTTAAAATGTCAAATTGCTTAATTAATATTAATTATTAATAATTTATTAATTAATATTTAACTTAGTAATATTTATACCATATTTGATATTTTTAATACAAATTTATTACCTATTTTTTTATTCAATCGAAATTCTCGCAATTATTTCATATACTTTAAACTAATACAATATGTGCGAATAAATGTAATAAATTTGGCATATGATATTAAAAATGTTAATAATCATTTCAAGATAAAAATTAATAATTCATTTTTTGGATAAATTCTATCGCATTTCTCTGTGATATTGTTATATCGGCGAAAATTAAAAATTTTATCAGAAATCTTTTTGAAACAAATTATATAAAAGAAGTACAACAAATATTTACGTAATTAGAAAATTCGTAAATATTCCAGTTTTAAAAACATTTAAATGCTTGACCATTTTTGTGAGAATGCCATTTTAAAGCTTATTAGTCATCAAAATTTAATAAGACACACTCTTTTAATTCCCTACGAAAAAGTATCACTCACACATGAAGTTGAATTACAATTACAGCATCATTTTGAAAGAGTAACATTATCGTTTATGCTTGCTTTTTATTTTTATTTCATAGGCCAAAAATAATAAATGCGCATAATTAATATGCGCATTTATTATTTTGCTAGAGCGGTACTTTGACTTGAGATTGTAATCATTATGAATTGGATATTTTATTCATCTGTTCTCTTCATTTATATAATGGTTAAAAGAAATAATAAATGTTTAACGATAAAATTCATAAAACACCATTAACTAAAAGGAGCATTAATATGCAGACTAGTTTTTCGCCAAGAAATATCATAAATTTGGAACTATATATAGTTTAAACCAGGGATGGTCAACCCGCGGCCTGCCTTGAATATTTTTCCGGCCCGTTAGATTTATCACCCTTTTACAAAATATATTTATTTTATAATGGCCAAAGTAGTGAAAATCAGTCTATTAAAAATACATTATGTATGCATCCATATATTCAAAAATTAACTGTCGAAATTATGCGAAAAAAATTAACTTTGATTTTAAAATAATATTCTTACGAATATATGACAGATATTGCCTGTTTTATTTATGAGTTTACAGTTAGCGTTCGCAGAATAATTAAATTATATTCTGCGAACTCATGAGGCGTGTTCATCTTGGAACATGTAATATAACAGGTTCTATGTTTCACTTTAAGTGACCTCAGTGATACAGTGACTTACTTAGAGCAGTGCAACTTGCAACTGCGAATCGTTTTTTTTCGAAAATGAAATTGACCAAACATAAAGCACACTCAAACATAACGGACGCAACACCAATTACGATGTGCAAATACCAAATTGAGATCGATTTGCAAAAGATAAGTGAAAGAGTGGAGAAAAAATATCGCACTAGTAAAATGAATATTTTTTAATGATTTAATTTTTTTTTATTTCGCTTATATTTGTATATTTTTATATTGCATTTTTAGTGTTATATATTTCTGTACAACGTGCATTTAGTATCATTATTATTATATTATCTATGTTTACATATAAGAATAATAGCAAACACAAAAATGATAACTCATTATGTTTCAATTTTTCTCTCCAAAAAAATCTCTATAGTGGATTTAAATCTAATATGCGGATATATAATTTTATATGTGGCCCACGGAATTATGAATTTATGATGCAAGATCAGTTGGGTTGGCTACCCCTGGTTTAAACTAATGGAATGCAACTTTAAACATATTATCTTTTCTTACATGTAAAATGTATTGCTGATTAATTGCAATTACAGCCATATTGATTCTAAAATGAAATAAGCCACAATAATTCTTGATAATTTCATTTAAAAAACATTTGATGCTTGATCATTTTTGCAATTTTAAAGCGCAACACTCATCACAATTTGCTAAGACACACACTTTTGATTCGACAAGAAAATTTATCACGTACAAGAAGTTGAATTACAATAACAACTTTTTTAAAATGTAACATTATCGTTTATGCTTGCGTTTTATTAAATTTCAGAAGCAAATGCTGCATGGAATACGAATGAGCTCAGTAATTTCTCTAGAAGGGTACTTTGACTTGAGATTGTGTAGATTATGAGCTGGATATTTTATTCATTTGTTCTCTTTATTTATATAATGATTAAAAGAAAGAATAAATGCTTAACGATAAAATTCATAAAGTCATGTCAATTTAATCTCTTATAATTTATGTTACTTTAACCACATATAATTAGAGAAAGTATTTTGCTTAAAGTTTTGTTGTCAATAACCTTGATGCATCTTATTAAAAAAATTACTGTTTGTATAGTTTTAAAATTAAGTTTACATTTTACAAATTCAAAATTAAGTTTAAAAAATTGTGTTTAAAAATGCAGTTTTAAAGTTTTTTACTAAGTTTAAATTGTGTTTTAAAATTTGCTGTTTAATAGTTTTAAAATTTGTGTTTATATTGAGTTTGAAAAATTAAGTATAAATTTTACAAATTGAGTTTTTAAATTTACTGTTTGTAT
Source organism: Caerostris extrusa (assembly GCA_021605095.1). Lineage (NCBI taxonomy): Eukaryota > Metazoa > Arthropoda > Arachnida > Araneae > Araneidae > Caerostris > Caerostris extrusa. Next base: position 193,832 of record BPLR01001888.1, read on the forward strand.
AGAGTTTGTTTATATCGAGTTTCAAAATTAAGTTTAAATTTTGCAAATTTAATTTTAAAATTTACTGTTTGTATAGTTTTCAGAAATGGGAATTTAGAAATTTCCTATATCATCCCTGACATATATAATTATTTTTATTGAAAATTATTAAAATACTGCTTATAAAACTTTATTCCCCAGATAATTTTATATTCTGAAGTATTATATTTATTTTTAAAATACCAAAAATGTGCCAAATGTCAAATTTTAAATATACTAATTCATTAGTATATTTTTTAAAGTGATTTAAATATATAGTACAACTATAAAATAATTTAATATCTACAAAAATTACAATCAAACTGATTGTAAATTCAGTTTTAGTTTTAATTCAAGGGTGACTGGAATATATTTAACAATTTATCTTAACATTATTTTATCTGTCCGACATTAATAATTGATAATATAAAAAGACCTTCAGGAATTTTTTTCTTTATTTGAAGATCAAAAAGAGCTAATTAAAATATTTTCTTCAGTGAATGTCTTTGCATTTAAATAAATTAATCTTGATAAAAAGACTCGTATTTGTGTATTCCTCAGCATTTGGATAAAAAGAATGATAGAATACCATAATCAATATACAGACTCGACGGGACACAGTAGGATCTGTGATAACTGTGGCTCCATAACTAGCTAAATGGCCAACATTATGACGTTTTAACAAATTGTCTGCGTCTGGCGCTGACTCAGTGACCTAGTAATGGCACGTGGATGACTTCATGGCAAGTTTCAGGGTTAATAGGTTACATCCATTACATTTGTACTTCATCGGAAAAATAGATAGAAATGCATTAATTTTTTTCTTTAACATTCACTAAAAGAAAGAATTTACTTCATTAGCGCATTTATTGTCGTTAAACATCAGTGGGTCTCGTTTTCCACTGATGTTTACGGATGATCCCCTATGACAGGCAATGGAAGGAGGGCATTATCCCTATAAATCTTGAAAAATTGGTGCCCCGTATTTGCTTTCAAATGCGGAGAAAACCTGGAAAACTCATTGGCTAGTGCTCTGGCCTTTGGTACCACAGGTTCCAAGTTCGAATCCTGTGGTGGAATGGAATTTTTGTGAGTGGTTCAGAATTCACTTTAAACTGTAGTCTGTTTAGCTCTCTTGTGCACAAGATGATCGTAGAGCGACAAACCAAACTTGGAAAACTCCTAAGTAGTTAACTGTCGATGCGAGGCATGTTATACATCAATCGCCATCTAATTTTCTTGTTTCAAAAGCAGTGTTTGTAACAGATGCCACCAGCAGATTCGAACCTGGGTCTTCCTGCACGCTAGTTGCGCATATTACCACTGATGCACGAGTAGGACAATGGTGCCTTTTGAATAATCTTTTTCATTAACTTACTTTGAAGAAAACTGTAAAAATAACTTCTTAAAAAGAAACAATAAAATTCAATTCATTTCAAAAGAAAAAAATTCAACAAATTTAAGAATTGTTCACTTTGCTGTATGTAGACTTTTATTTTACATCAAGGAAGTATCCCATATTTATACGATATAAAAAGATAATTCCCGTCAGACAGTAAGTCTCTTTTTCTACTAATGTATACCACAAACAGCCCAACGAGAGCAATGGATGGCGGCTATTACCTCTAGAAGTCCTGAAAAATATCAGGCCCGTATTTACTTGTCATATAGGTAGAAAACCCGGAAAATTCCCTAGTAGATTAACTGTCGATGCGAGACTCTTGCATACATTTTTACAATCGTTATCGAATTTCTTCGTTTCTAACAACAGTGCTTACAACGGATTCGAACCTGAGCCTTCTTAGAGGTTAGCCGCGCATATTATTCCTGGTTCATTAAAGCAATGATACTTTTTGGATAACTTTTCTCAGTAAGTTACTCTGAAGATAAATATAAAAATAAGTTATTAAAAATAAATTCGAATTAAAAGAAATACAACAGAATTGAAAATCATTCCTTGCTGCAGACTTTTATTTTACACCCGGGAACTCGTAGTTTGGTTTGCCACTCTACGATCACTTTTTTTCACATTTTGGTTAATTAAACTGGTCCAACAATTTAACGTAAATTCAGAACCACTAACAAACATCCATGCCCTGCCAGGCCTTTGGTACCAAAGGCCAGAGAGCTAGCCAATTGGCCATCAGGACGCTATCTTGTGGCAGAAAGCATGTGGAACACTTGCTGATGTAATTGGCCATAAATCTCAATTATCTTGTTACTAGTTACTTTCAGTATGTTCATTTTTATTCTACTTAACTCAACAGTTCTGACATTGGTAACATTCGAACATCCATGCCACAGCCAGGATTTGTGGAACAAAGTCCAGATCCTAACCAATGGCCATCAGGCCCCCAAATTCGTGTTTCACCTTTTTATTCTCAATAGTCCCTGCTCATTTAAGAGAGGTTGTTACTTTTCGGTAAGAATAAATTCCTGCATTTGCATGCCATATGGGGAAAAACAACAAAAACTCTTGCCAGACAGCCTGATTGTCGACACCAGAAGTTCGAATGTGTTTCAAGTCACCATTTAATGTTCTCGCTTCTGAAAGTCGTCAATGCCGTTCGTGGATTCGAGAATTTGACCCCTTTAACGCCATCTTGTGCACATTGCCATTAGTCCACTCCTTTAAGGACTTGACATTCGATTTTCAGTTAAAAGACTTCAAGAAATCGAAAAGATATTCAGGATACAAACGTCCTCCCCACATCTTAGAAAAATGTTTCATTTCTTTGAAAAGTTATCGGATTTTACAGTCGTTAGCCCATACTACTGTGTCCAAAAAGTAAGATCAATTTTCAATTGAAAATTCCCGGGGCTTATGGAATTTCAATTTTTTCTTCTTTTTAGGTTGCTGGCACTGCCCTTGACATTTGTGTGAAATTTGACGTCAAAATATTCATAAGTGTTTGAGTTACGCTTGGCTTTGTGAGACTCTAAAACTGATTCCGGTGATTTCTGAAATGTCTGAATTAATTGAGCAAAGAATTTGCATTAAATTTTGTTTGCGGAAACGTATAGAATGTTGCAGAAGGCATTCAGTGAGCATTCCTATATCGGAAAGAAATGTTTAGAAGTTTATAAACAGTTCAAAGAACGCAGAGAATGTGTTGAAGACGAAGAGCCCTCTGATCGACCATCCAACCGACGGAGCTCACGTCCAAAAAATTAAAGATTTGATGCTTGCAAACCGTCGATTTACAATTAGAGACCTTAATGATGATGTTGGGATTTCAAAAGGATCGGTCAATTCCATTTTGGGCCTCAAACGCATCAAATCTCGATTGATACCTAAAACACTGAATGCGCCAGCTCACACTGCATTGATTCTTCGTGACTTTTCGTCAAAAATGAAACCCATATCGTTCCACAACCATCGTATAAACACCGTGCGACTTCTGGCTATTCCCTAAACTCAAAAGACCATTTCCGGGGACACCGTTTTGAGTCGATTGAAGAGATTCAACGTGAATCGCCGCGCGCTTTGAAGGCCATCCCTGCCGATGACTTTTTAGCATGGATTGAAGATTGGGAAAAGAGGTGGCATAAGTACATTGTGTTCGGAGGAGATTACTTTGAAGGCGATTAAATAAACTTGAAGAATAAATAAAGAGTTTTTGAAAAAAACAGTAATTGTTCTTACTTTTTGGGCACAGTATTATTAGTCATTTTTCGTTGTAAAATTTCTGGCATGGAATTTTGATGATAAATTTTTGCTTTAAAATTATTTCTTTTTGAAACCTAAAATTTTATTACTTCGTTCTGTTCGTTCTTTCACCACCTTGCGTTTTACTTTCATTTAAATTAAGTCAAAAATCGTCGAAGTTCTGTGTTGACTTCTTAACGCAAAATTTTTAATTTATTTCGAATGATTGTAAATTTAGATTTCGTAATTTAGAACCATAATTAAGTGACGAAATGTTGGTACACCTGTCTATTTAAAGTTTTGTATCAAGGCGTTTTGAGAATTTCGTTATATAGAACCAATTAAGTCATAAAATCTTCATCTGATGGGGCGCTTAAATGAACACGTCTGATGGGCGTATTTAAAGTTTAATATCATGAAATTTTAGACTTTTATTTTTAGAAAATTTATGTGCAATCAATGGGTATATTCAGTGTGGAAGATTTGAATATTGCATCATATTCATTCATTCATTGTGCACTTTAGTATGCACTGTAGAAATACTTGCCAAACTTTTCGATAATATTCTTATTCCTCAAAACGGACATTAATAAAAGCAGGTATATATATTTTTAAATTTTCATCCATTTCAATACATTATAAAATTAATTATTATAAATAAATTAAATTTTAATATGACGTTTTTTAAATAATTTTTACTAGAATATTAAATTACATCAGGGTTTTTTGTGTGTGTGTGTGTGTCCTGATGGCCAGTTTTCTAGCACATGCTTCAGTTTCGAATCCTGGCAGTGGCATGGATGTTTGTTAGTGGTTCGAATCCACGTTAAACTGTAGGTCCTGATCTAATTAACCTAAAGTGTACAAAAAAATGACCGTAGGGTGACAAATCAAACCAAACTTCTGAATATTGATAGAAATATTAAATTTATTCTAGCCTCATGAATACATCCAATCCTTCATTAGCGAATGTTGGAGCAGTGCGTAGTGTAGGTTAAGCAATCGACGGTGAATTAATTTTATACTGATACAGTTTTTCTCAACTATTTAAAAAATCCTTCATATTAGTTTAATATTAATTTGTTTTTTTTTATAATCAACGTTTTTTGTTTTTTGAAAATGCATCAATTGAAATTGCAAATAAGTCCAATTTGTTTAAAACTTTTTGAGTCAAAATTTTATATCAATTTTGTCAACAATTTTGTAACTCGTAATAAGCTGAATTAAATCATATTCTACTTCAAGGAATAGAGTATTTGAGAGCTGACATTCACCACATTAACATTCAAAAAGAAAGCTATAAATATTTGTAAGGGGATATTCTAGTTCCTTCTATTAATATTCAGCAGTGGTTGGCAAATGAGGCTTAATGTTTGAAACGGAAATATCTCAGCAAAGGAATAACTACCAGTTTAATCTATAAGAGTTTAAAAAATGTATTTTACACAATAAATTGAGCGACAAAAACAACAATAAAAGCAGAATTAGGATAGTTTTGTTCCAATGATCATTTTTATTGAATTTTATTTATTTTTTTAATAAATAGTACATTTTGATTGTATAATAAGAGATCAAATAACCACATGACTGTAGTAACATGTTAACATTACTACAAATATTTATTAAGTCAAATTCTCATTTTTGTTAGAATCAATTTTCTATAAATCTTTTAAGAATATTGGATGATTCGATGTTAGCGTGTTGCATTATATAGAGCCCAATAGTTCTATTAAAAATTAATTTCGAACAAATCAACCGATATGCAAACTAAAGCTCCAGTTAATATATCATTTAAAATCCTCCGAATTTAGCGTCAAATTTTAATATTATAAAACAATTAACATCAAATGTGAATTCCGTTTTTTTTTCTGATGTTCAAATTTGTTTGATTATCATGAAGTACTTCTGAACAATGCAGGATTTCTATATAAAACAATACGGTATTTCTATATAAAACAATATGGGATTTCTATATAAAACAGTACAGGATTTCTATTTAATGCTCTTCTTCTGAGATCTAAAAAGATATCAAATTAATAGATTGAAAGGTTCTTTTTCCCGTTTTCTCTAATATTCAAATTTGTTTGGACATCATGAAGTACTTCCGAACAATACAAGATTTCTTTATAAAACAGTACAATTTCAATATAAAACAATACAGGATTTCTATATAAAACAGTACAGGATTTCTATGTAAAGCAAACAAGATTAAACAATCAGATTTCTATATAAACAATAAGGTTTTTTCTTTAAAATCATACACGATTTCTTTATTAAACAATACAGATTTCTATATAAAATAATACAGTATTCTATATAAAATCTTACAGGATCTCTATATAAAACAATACAGGATTTCTATATAAAACAATACAGGATTTCTATTGAAACAATACAATTTCTTTATAAAACAATACAGGATTTCTATATAAAACAATACAGGATTTCTTTATAAAACAGTACAGGATATCTTTATAAAACATACAAGATTTCTATTTAATGAAATCAAACAAGATTTCAAACTATTAGAGATTGAAAGGTTTTTCCGTTTTTCTCTAATGTTCAAATTTGTTTGATTACCACAAGTATTCCTAACGATACAGGATTTAAAACAATACATGATTTCAATATAAAACAATACAGGATTTCTATATAAAACAGTACAGGATTTCTATGTAAAACAATACAGGATTTCTTTATTAAACAATACAGATTTCTATATAAAACAATACAGGATTTCTATATAAAATCATACAGGATCTCTATACAAAACAATACAGGATTTCTATATAAAACAATACAGGATTTCTATATAAAACAATACAGTATTTCAATATAAAACAAATTTCATATAAAACTGTACAGGATTTCTATATAAAACAATACAGAATTTCTTTATTAAACAATACAGATTTCTATATAAAATAATACAGAATTTCTATATAAAATCATACAGGATCTCTATATAAAACAATACAGGATTTCTATATAAAACAATACAGGATTTCTATGTAAAACAATACAGGATTTCTTTATAAAACATTACAGGATATCTTTATAAAACAGTACAAGATTTCTATTTAATTCCCTTTTCCTGAAATCCAAAAATATTTTAAACTAATAGAGATTGAAAATTTTTTTAACTTCTTAATACTGTTATAAGACTTTTTATTCTGTGAACGTGCTCCATTTGTATCCTCTCCATTTGTGCTCCCTTTGTACGAATTTCTTAGTAACACAGCATTTTTAATTTACTTTGATTTAGATAAAATGATAAAAACATATGCCTTAATTGAATTATCACTGTCGTGATCATAATTTGTTACTAGTTGTTAGAAACTTTTAATTCTTTTCCATGTTTTAATTTCAATAAAAGAAAACTTAATTTTTGTGGTTAAGCAATTTTATTGTGTTATTAAACATAATAAAATTGTTGTAATCTTATTGTTGTCTTGTAAATTAAAAAGAAAACGCTGCGGTTGATTTTAATTTCTATCTTTTTTCCTTTTTTTTGTTGAGACCATCTCATTAGCAAATAACGTTATGCAACGAACTCACGTTATTCTCACTGGGAAAACCAATACTTATATAACAGGTAATGTTCAAATCGGTTATTTCATCTGTTTGATGTGTCTCGAATGTTAAATTCAGAAATAAATTTGCTAGCGTAATTAGCGTTATAAACACGTAATGCGGATGTGGATGTAAGTTTTCTTTTATAATTATTGAAATTCTCAGTAATTCGGTTTCTATTTTTGTTTCTATTATGTGAAAAATTTGTTGAGATAAGTACAGGGCATTTTAGAAAAAGAGTAATGTCTTTTAAAAAAGAATAACTGGAAAAATCTCAAAGGAGTAAAAAGCAAATATTGCTACAAATAAAATTTAATGAGATAAAACTATTTAAGGAAAGTTTTAAAATAAATTCTATAATAAATGCATGAAATTATTTATTAATGTAATAATTTATTGCCGAATAAATTCGTTTTATTTTATTATTATTCTTTATGTATATTAATTATAATATTTATGCTCTGTCATGTGATTTTGCTACAAGGAGTTTTTTAACTTTAATCATTTTCTTGTTGGCCTTTTTTGAAAACCTGTCTTTCTCAGATCATCATGTTTTATGTTATATGAGTCGCTTTCTTTGAAAGTGATATAAGTCCACTTTTGACAAAAAAATTAGTTAATGATAACAATGAATGCAATCTGTTGTGAGCTTTTTATCTATAAACAGTTCCTCCAAAAATCCTTCAAAATTTCAGCATTTTTTAATATAAATTTAAGTAGTTAATGAAATTTCAAATATAATTACATTGAAAATGATGTAAGTCCACTTTCCATAAAGACATAATATTTAGTTAAAAAATTATACTACATAATTTCTATACTTTATTTTTTCAGACTTTGATTTGAGACGATTTTTCCAAAATGAAAATATGAGTAAGCAGTAAATTTTTAACTAATTGTGAGAAATAAAATATTTTATAAAAAAAAAAAAAAAAATTTTTTAATGGATATTTTTGCCCAACATTTATTAATTAATCTTACCCCAATTTCTTTTTTTATTTTAAATTTTTTTAGAATTAGAAATTTTGAGGAGGTGGAGACAAATTTTAAATAACTCCAATTAATACGAATTTAATTTTATAACATTTCAAAATTAAATGAATTTATAAAAAGTCAATATTCAATTGAGCAGTGGTTTCCATTTTGATTTAAAAAAGAAAGTTAGTCAATGCAAAGTGGAATACAATCTGTAAGCTTTTCCATAGTTTTGATTTTTATATAAATTTACGTAGCTAATGAAATTAAAAATATTTTTTTTTTATTTCCAATGGCAGATTATGAACAGTTACAGCAAAAAAAGAACAACGAAAAAAAAAAAAACATACAACATACAACAACAACAAAATAATACAACAAAACATGCTGAAATAGAGTTCATTAATCTAACAAAAATGCCAAGTTGCAGATCTTTTAGCCACTAAAAAGTGTTACCAGGTGCACCACGGGGAGGTAGATCTTTTGCGCACCCAATTACAAATATAATTACTTTGAAAATGGTGTTATTCCATTTTCCTCAATGATAATATTTAGTTCAAAAATTATACTACAAAATTTCTTTTTTATTTTTATATGCGTGGCAACACGGTTAGTGACGAAAAATTTTCGTTCGTTCACTTGAATTTTGTTATTTGCTTCTGAATCATCATCAGAGAAGGACTCTGACGAACTCACTACTTCGAAAACTTTATTACTTTATTAACTACTTTGAAAACTTTTTTACTTTTTTAACTACTTTTTATTACTTTCAAAACGCTATTGGTAGTGTGAAACGAAAATTTGAAATATAATACTCACACCTTTATATCATCATGCCAGGCGAATCACGTCCGAAAAATTCAACGGTATGATCGGTCTATTTTCTTATACTCCTCCTATACATCATGACAATTTTCGAAAACTTTCTCGTAATGACAAAAATTATAAATGGCACTTATTAATGTGAAGTTGTAATTAAAATAATTAAGATGGTATTATATGGAGAAATATTGAAATAAAATCTTTTTATTTTCATATATTTAATAAAATTTTCATAAAAAAATTGGTTTGATTCAATTGAAATCCCATATTTAATATTTAATAAATGTAGGATTTTCACATTTTGTTGACTTTGAAAGTAGTGTAAGTCCATTTGAGGTCATCAAAAGTATAATATTCTTTTTAACTAATGCTTTAAAAACAGTCCCATTATAAACTTAAATTAAATTAATATATAAAAAACATAAAATGAATGTATTAACATATAACAATGTTTTTCAAACCATTCAAATACAAACCCTTAAATATCTCCATATAACATAAAATGGACTTACACCATTTTCAAAGAAAATGGAGAATGGAACGGAATTTAATGGAATTTCTTCATTTAAATTTCGCTTTGAATTTAGTTTTTATAATAAATATTAATTACCCTACAGAAGAAACTGAAATACTTAATTTATACCATATTTTAAATTTTTATCATACTGCTCTCCGTTGTGTCTTGCAAGACTTTTGTTGGAAAAGCCTCTCACGGAAGCCAACATTTAGGAATAATTTCTGCGAATTTCCCTTAATCTGCTGATTTTTTTAAAATTATTATTATTAACACTAACTGTACATCTACTTTATATGATAACAAATGTAAATAGAATTCATATCTGTTATTATAAAGATTTCATAATTAATTGTAGTTATCTTTTAAAAATTTAAGAGCTCTCAAAATTGTTGCATATATATATATATATATATATATATATATATGTATATATATATGCAACAATTTATAAGAGATATTAAATTTCTTTAAAAATTAACTACAGTTAATTATAAAATCTTTATTATGACAGATAAGAATTCTATTTACATTTGTTATTATATAAAGTAGCTGTAGAGTTCTCAGTGTTAATTAAAAAAAAAAAAAAAAAAAAAAAAAGGAATTGACAGATTAAAATAAATTGCAGAAATTATTCCTAAGTGTTGGTTTCTGTGCGAGGCTTTTCCAACAAAAGTCTTAAGAAACAACGGAGAGCAGTATGATACAAATTTAAACTATAGTATAAATTAGTATTCAGTGCCGTAACTAGTGCACCTACGCATGCTTCCCTTGGAAGGGAGCCCCAAAATGCTGTTCACAAGAAATTATGACTATGTAATAAAATGAAAGCCATAAAAGTGCAATTAAAATAAATCTTATTAAAATCTATTGAAATTTATTTGTTTTATTGTTTTCCAAAACCTAATTAATTAATAGGCCTGAATACAAATTCTTGCACAGTGCGCAGTTAGGCACTACAAGTATTATTAAAAATGTATTACCCCATCATATGACATGATGATCGTAAAAATGCTCATTTCACCAACAATTATATTACTTAATTATTAAAAATCAATAGCATGTATACTTAGATAAAGTATTCTCATGATTAAATGCTTCCTCTAAATGATGATTATTAAATGTTTGTTTTATTAACCCGCCCTTATACTTTCATATCTTCTAATCCCAATTCTTCCTCACATTGATTAATAAAGTGTTTCTCTACCAATCCAAATAAAGTGTTTTTCTCTCTGTTTTTCTAAGCTCTTTTAGTATTAAAAATGTAATTCAACAATAAGGAAGTTGAATTACTACCGTGCCCAAAAAGTAAGACCAATTTTTATTTTTTTTTTTTCAAAAACTTTTATTTATTCTTTCAAATTTATTTCATCGCTTTCAAAGTAATCCCCTCCGGACACAATGCACTTATGACAACGTTTTTTCCAATCCTCAATGCATACTAAAAAGTCATATCAGCAGGCAAGGCCTTCAAAGTGCGCGCCGATTCAAGTTGAATCTCTTGAATCGACTCAAAACGGTATCCCCGGAGTGGTCTTTTGAGTTTAGAAATAGCCAGAAGTCGCGCGGGGGTAAATCAGGTGAATACGGTGGTTGTGGAAAATATGTGGGTTTCATTTTTTGGCGAAAAAGCAACGAAGAATCAATGCAGTGCGAGCTGGCACATTATCGTGATACAAAAACCAAGAGTTGTCTTTCCATAAATGTGGCCTCTTTTTGCGAATAGCTTCACGCAAACGACGCATAATACTCAAATAATATTCCTTGTTGACAGTTTGGACCGGCGGAAGGAATTCATAATGCACCACACCACGAGAATCGAAGAAAACAGTCAATATGACATTGATTTTTGAGCGACTTTGGCGTGCTTTTTTCAGACTTGCTTCACCTTTGTTACGATATTCGCTCAATTGATCGGTTGTTTCGGGTCGTAATCAGAAATCCAAGTCTCATGTCCAGTTATGATGCATTTCAACTTGTCCTGATAGTCAGAAAGCATTGTTTCACACATTTCAACGCGACGATGTTTTTCCAAAAATTCAGTGTTTTTTGGTACCAATCGAGATTTGACGCGTTTGAGGCATCAAAACTTTAATTTTTTGGATGTGAGCTTCGTCGGTTGAGGTGGATGGTCGACAGAGGGCTCTTCGTCTTCAACGCGTTCTCTGCCTTTTTTGAACTGCTTATACCACTTGTAAACATTTCTTTCCGATATAGTTTGCTCACCGAATGCCTTCTGCAACATTCTATACGTTTCCGCACACGAATGTTCATTCCGCAAACAAAATTTAATGCAAATTCTTTACTCAATTAATTCAGACATTTCAAAAATCGCCGAAATCACTTTCAGCGTCTCACAAAGCCAAGCGTAATTCAAACACTAATGAATATTTAGACGTAAAATTTCACACAGATGTCAAGGACAGTGCCAATAACCTAAAAAGAAAAAAAAATGGAAATTCCTTATGCCCTGGAAATTTAAATTGAAAATTGGCTTTACTTTTTGGGCACAGTAGTACATAATAATTTGATCTAACATTTTACTAGTAGAGCTTTTTGGCATAACACCAACAAGGCTTATAACATAAGCTCTAGAGCTGAATGTATCAAATAGTTTGTCCCAATATTATGAAGAAAAATTTCAAAAAACAATCCGATTTTTTGCTTTGTTTCAAATCCAATAAAAATACCAATCATAGTATTAATTCTTATTCACATACTGATCACAATTCTTTTTTATCTTTGAATTCCATCATAAATTCATCTAATATGTTAATATTGTAACCTAGATCTACAATCCTTATTTCATCTCTCTGTTCTTATGTATATTTATGAAAAGAATAAATTGTTTTTTATCTTAAAATTTTGATATTAAATATGTGCGTATTCTAAATTCTCTTTAATTTATTTCATTCCGGAATATTAATTTCGTTATACTGTATTTCTAAAACTTCTATGATAGTTGCAGCCTGATGGCCAACTGGCTAGCTCTCTGGCCATTGGTACTTCAGGTTCAGGCTTTTAGTTACCTAATTTAGAATCTTTATCAAGTAACGCGATTTATTACTCTATATCAGGGGTCTCCAAACTTTCCAGCCTTAGGGCCATACTGTTTACTCCAGTAAATACCAAGGGCCAAAACCATTTTAATTTTTTTCTGCCATTATCTATAATTTCCAGTTAGTTGTTCTGCTTAAGTTAAATTTTCTGCGTATTATGCTTGTCATTAAGCTTTACCTAGCAAGTAAATAAAACCGAGTTATTATCATTCTGTATTTTTTTATCCAAATTATTACAGCCACAATAAGCTATTCGTTGTCGCGGGCCGTAGTTTGGAGACCCCTGCTGTATACTATGACAATGAACTTTGGCTTGGTTTGTCGCTCTACGGTCATTTTGTGCACTGTTTAGGTTAATTAGACCGTGACGTACAGTTTAACGTGGATTCGAATCACTAACAAACATCCATGACAGCGCCACAATTACAAACTGAAGCCTGTGGTACCAAAAGCCATAGCACTAGCCAATTGGACATTAGACTGCTACCAATGAACTTACAACCCCCCTGTTACACCGTGCATAAAATCTTCTTAACTTAATCTTTAGTGAAACAGTGCGGCTTGATAGCCATTGGCTAGAGCTCTATCCTTTGGTACCATAGGCTCCATGTTCGAATCCTGGCGGTGGTAGGGATATTTGTTAGTGGTTCGGAATCCACGTTAAACTGTAGGTCCAGGTCTAATTAACCTAAAGTGTGCAAAAAATGACCGTAGAGCGACAAACCAATCTATTAGGGTTGACTTTTCAATACTCCTCCATTTTTCAGTCATATTTCCTTGATTCTGATAAAGAAAGCGTTATTTAGACTTCATTAGTGAAACTTACAGCAAAGTTTTTCAAATAATTTTAAGAACCACGCTAGGTCTCAAATGCATCTCAAAACGAATACTCGCACAAAGTCCAGAAGTTTTTTGGATTTTCTTTTTTTTTTTTTTTTTTTATTGTTTTAATAATTGTTTCATTTATATTTTTTTTATTGTTTTATTATGCTTCGAATCTATCTTTTGTAAGGATTTATAAACATAAAGCAGGATGTCCGAAAATGAAGTCATAACATATTTGTTATGTCTACTTTTATATTATCTATGTTTTTTGAGAAAAACAAAACGATCTTAAGTTTTGATAGTTGCATGTGGCAACAAAACTCTGTTATTATTCGAATGTATTTGTTTAGGTTCGTTAAAAAATTGTATTGATAACTGTTATGTATAATTGATAACATTTTTGTGGTAACTATGAGTTTTGAAATGGTGGTTTTGAATCACAAGTTTTTGCTAAATAGATTAAATTTAAAATTCTTCTGTTTCTAAGTACAAAATTCTTAGACATAAGCATTTTCAACATTAGTTTTTCTAAAAATATAGAAGCCGATTTTTAAATCATGTCACATTTAAGATTATGGTTTAGTTTTTACATATCTAGTTAGTAATTTATTGATTTTAATGTGAGATTTTAAACATTTTTATAACAGCAAATTTGTTTTTTGTTATAGTTGAAATATATGTATGTTACCTTTATGTTTGATTTTGTTTCTATAGCAGCAATATAAGTGATTAATTAAAAGAAAGCAATCTGCCACGAATGGAAACCAGTCAATGAAAAAAAAAAAAAGTAGGAAACACTGGAGTAAGCTGTTAATTTTAGCTAAAAATTCTCTAGATTAAAACTATGGCTAGAAGTTCCACGATTGGAAACCAGTCAATGAAAAAAAATAGGAAACACTGGAGTAAATCGTTAACTATTAATTTTAGTCAAAATTTCTCTGATTAGAACTATGTCTAGAAGTTCCACGAATAGAAAAACCAGTCAATGAAAAATAGAAAACATAGGAAACACTGGAGTAAATCATTAACTGTTAATTTTAGCTAAAGCTAGCTAAATTTTACTGTCGGGATTAAAACTATGGCTAGAAGTTCCATGAATGGAAACCAGTCAATGAAAAAAAAAAAATAGGAAACACTGGGTAAATCATTAATTGTTAATTTTAGCCAAAAATTTTCTGGATTCTGCTAGAACTTTAAAATCAAAGAAATAAAAATAGGAAACACTGGAGTAAACTGCTAATTTTAGTTAAAAATTCTCTGGATTAAAACTATGGCTAGAAGTTCCACGAATGGAAACCAGTCAATGAAAAAAAAAAAAAAAAACGAAAAAAATCATAATAGGGTAAATCATTAACTGTTAATTTTAGCAAAAATTCTCTGGATTAAAACTGGCTGGAAGATCCACAGTATCGGATATGATGAAGTTTATACTGCATCCCATTAAACATTTCCTGTTTGTTTCCGATTGTTTGCTCATTCGAACTTAAACCTGATTCTTCCGTCCACTAAATATACATAATTCAGAAGGATCTCTTATTTCCTGCATTTATCTGCTAGTTCACCCATAGCCCTGTAACTGCGTGGTTCCTAACCATCTATCCCCATTTGAACAGAACCCCTAATTTAATGAAACGCCCCAAGCAACCCTCCTTCATTCTCATTACATAGTGTGACGTCATTGCGAGAGAAATGGAACTGCCGAACAATAAGTATCGGCTTATGAATCATGTGACCCTGGACCGGAGATCTTATTAAAAAGACGCCAAATTCAAAACTCGCAGATGCTTTGCAGTCGCAAACGATTCCGGTCTTTTTCCCCTTTCGATATTTTTAATCGTTTGGAAAGTTTCAAAATATTGACTTATTGTAGTTTGTTTTCTTTATGACTGTCAACAGATAATATTGTAAGCATTTTTTCCACTTTATTTTCGTCTAAAAATTTAAGAATATTTTTATTTTTGCGTCTTAATATCAAAGATAAAGTTGTGTTATTATGTTTTTGTTTACTTATATTGACATCTCGTAAAATTAATTTGCAATTAGCTATTATTTTTCTCTGTAATTAATTTGACAACAAAAGTATTAAAGTTTTTTTCTTTTAAAAATAAATATAAATTTTTTATGACTGTCAACAGATAATAAAGTCATTAATGCTTATATTAAATATTATAAGTATTTTATCAATATTTAATATAAGCATTTTTCGACTTTATTTTCGTTTAAAATGTAAGAATATTTTTGTTTTTGCGTCTTAATATCAAAGATGAAGTTGTTTTAATGTGTTTTTTGTTTACTTGTATTTTTACATCTCGTGAAATTAATTTGTAATTAACTTTTATTTTTCTTTCTGCAATTAATTTGTCAGTAAATGTATTATTGAAAATATATTTTTCTTTTAAAAATAAATATAAAAAAATTTTTTATGACTGTCAACAGATAGTATTGTAAACATTCTTCGACTTTATTTTAGTCTAAAATTTTAAGAATATTTTTGTTTTTGCGTCTTAATGTGAAAGATAAAAATTGTTTTATGTTTTTTGTTTACTTGTATTTACATCTCGTAAAATTAATTTGTAATTAACTTTTAGTTTTCTCTCTGTAATTATAATTTGACAGCAGTATTATTAAAAGAATTTTTCTTTTTAAAAAATAAATATAAAAATTTTTTTTATGACTGTCAACAGACAATATTGTAAGCATTTTTTCGACTTTATTTTCGCCTAAAATTTTAAGAATTATTTTTTATTTTTGTGTCTTAATGTCAAAGATAAAAAATTGTTTTATTATGTTTTTGTTTACTTAAATTGACATCTCGTAAAATTAATCTTTTATTTTCCTCTTTACAATTAAATTGTCAATAAATTTATTATTAAATTAATTTTTTTCTCTTAGAAATATAAGATTTTTTTAAAAAATGATATTTTGAGTATTATATTTGTATTTGGTAGAATTGAAATGTTTATTAATTTTAATATTGGAGATATCTTTCGTATTTAAATAAATATTTAAAGTTGAATTTTTATTTTATTATTTTTACTTGGCTTTTATGTATTTTAATATGTTACAAGTAGAGCTTATTTTTTATTTATGTTGAGTATGCTAAAAATATTTTATTATAGCTATTTTAGAACGATACCTACACTTATTTTTAAAGCTAAAATTGGATATAATATAAATAAATAAATATACTTAGTGAATATAAGAAGGGAAAATTATATTTTATATTATTGTATTTTATAAGAATGCGAATTATTTATTAATCTTCAGTAATTTTTAATATTTATATGAAAGATAAATTTGTATTGTTTTTCATGATAAACAATTTTTTCTTTTTTTTTTTACTAAATAGTGTTCGAAAACTATTTTAAAGTTTAATGTTTCTTTCATACAAGATTGTTGAAGATTATAAAATTCTTTGTATTTGCTTAAAAATAGAGTAGCTTATTATTTTCAGTGTTCTTAGTAAACAAAATTGATTTGTATTTAGAGCAACTTTTTCTTTATCGTATAGGCGATAATCAACAGATTATATTACAAAGTGCTATTTCTGTTTTTTTCGTAAAAATTGCATCATAATTCAAGTAAATAGTAATTTTTTTTTTTTGTAAATATGCTCTTGAAGTTTTTTTTTTGTATTGAGTATTTATTGAAGAAATTTAAATTTCCAAAATTTTCAGTGTTTATCTTTTTACCTCTTATTTCTTTAAGGCCAGCTTGAAAGGAAGATACAAACTTTGCATTTGTTAAAAATTAAAAGTTATTAATTCCAATTTATTTTAATATTTCTATACAGAATTTCAATCCTATTTTAATGTAATCAATTTGCATTTCAGTCGCGTTCTACTTTTCTTCTAAGTATCAAAAGATAAGGATTGTTTCTTTTTCTATATTCT
The DNA here is from genome assembly GCA_021605095.1 of Caerostris extrusa. Classification (NCBI taxonomy): domain Eukaryota; kingdom Metazoa; phylum Arthropoda; class Arachnida; order Araneae; family Araneidae; genus Caerostris; species Caerostris extrusa. The sequence continues at coordinate 211,160 of BPLR01001888.1, forward strand.
TTTCTTTTTTGTGAAATTAATATAAGAATGGCGTATTAATATCAGGATAATTTTTGATTGTTTGAGGGTTTTCAATTTAAGCAAGATTTGTCTTGAAGAATTTAAATTAGCAGTTATTATTTTATTTATATTTAGATAATTTCCCTCTTTTTTTTTTTTATTTGAAATTTATTGTTAAATTTTTTTTTGTCATTTAAAATGACTTAAATTTTTTTATCTTTATTGTGATCATTTCGCTATCTACATATTAAATATTGTATTTCTTTATCTTATTTTGGGCTAAAAATAATGGTTAAAATGATTTTTTCTAATTCATTTAAATACATTAAATAATAAAATATCTTAAATCCTTGGGGTTTTTTTTTTTTATATTTGCATTTTTGCGTTTGAATCACTTGAATCTTAACCGTTTAAACTTTCTAATCATTTTTTGTTATCCCCAATAGTTAGTATAAAGCTTGACTTGTGTTTTTATTTTAGTCAATATTAATGCATTTCAAATCACTATGAATACCAAGTGTTTGATAATGTATTTTATATTAATTTTTATATTTTATCTATTTCATTTCTAATTCCAATGTAATTGACGTGAAAATGTAACTGTGTTTCCTATATTAAAAAAATTCAGTGTCAAATTAATTATTTTAAAATAAAGATGGAAAATCTAGTAGCATGTATTAAATATCGTGATTTAAATCTACTGAGTTTTGCATATCGTTACAGTGTTACTGATTCTAGCTTTTAAATCATATTCGTATAGATCTCTATGCATAGATTTATCTAATCATGCCAGCATTGAATACTTGATGCGAGGAGTTCCCCTTACTATATGGATAAACAAGTTAGTTTTTGTCTGTAAAAAGTCTCATAATAAAAAATATTACGTTGATTATAAACATAGCAACAGTTTAGTTCAAAAATCTTTATTCTTCTGATGTTATAGATTAAATTAGGCATGATGTTAGCAGTTTTACTTTGAAATCAGTTGATTTCGTTTACTTTTAATAAATATCACTCCTGTCGATGTCTAGAACAATCGGGCAACTAATTTACTAGATATGATTCACCGATTTACTAATAAGGCAGGTTATTGTGGCAGTAAATAAATTTAATGAGACTTTTAAGTGTTACTAAGCATGATATTCCCATTTTTAAATTTAAGATACGAGGCTAAATACTTGCTGAAATCTTATATTAACATGTTTTTCGAAATATTCGATAGCATCTGAACTAGGTTCTTGAAATAGATAGTTGAGATTTTATGGTGATAGTAAACAACATTTCAGCCTGATAATAGTTTTCCCACTCTCGCATGCAAACTCTGAAATGAAACTTGAGAAAGATTAAGCTGTGGTTGCTTCTTTCTGACAGTGATAAGATTTCTTTTGGTGTAGGGTTCTTAAATCAGAAGATTTGTAACAATAGCAACAATAAAATATTTGACGAACACTTTAATAAGAAATTAAGTGACTTTTACGTCCATTTTAATTGACTGGCGAATTAAAAACTTACAATTAATTCATATTTTTAAATATTAAATTTATATTATCTATTTGTTACACATTTTTAAATTTAATAATTTCATGACATTTTATCTTTTGGTTATTTGGCTTACTAACACTTGGGTTTTATGTCCTGTAATAGCTATTGCTTAAGTTTAGAGACAGATCAGAGGAGAGCTTTGACGAATTTCCGATATCAAATAAACAATTTTTTATAAATATTTCTATGCATACATTGAAATTTATTTCCTTTTATTAAAAGGGAAATTATTCTCTAATTTTCTTTAAGAATAATTTTTAATAGAATTTAAAGAGAATAATTTCTTATTTATAGAATAATTTATTTATATAGTTTTTTATAGTTAATTTCCCTTTTTAGGAAACAGAAATTTATAGTAATTGCATTTACTATTGTAACTATATGCAATTAGATTCAATAATTTAAATTTTTCATTTAGATTTCTTGCTAACTTCTATATAATTTGAAATTTATTTTTGAAATACGATACACGTAAACACAATAAATTATGCGAAAATCTAAATAAGATGCTATAGGTAAATTTTGAATTTATCAGATATCCCAAAAAATAGAAGGTTGTATTTTATATTGCATTCAGAGTTACTTTCTGTAGAAAAAGCGCATGAAAATTAACTTGGTATATGACAAAAATGATCTCATTTAGTACAGGCGGCACGTGTAGCTTGATGATATGCTACGAACGCGAGTAACACTACCCCACAATGCTCTACGATCATATTAGACCAGGACCTACAGTTTAAATTGAATTGCAAACCACTACAACCATTCATGGCACCGCCGGAAGTTGAAACCGAAACCTGTGGTACCGAGCGCCAACCGCTCGGCCCATCAGGCCCCAGGCTATGAAAGTGAGACAGTGGAAAAAAAAAGCTAAAAATAGGAAAGTTTGGGAAAATGTCGTCAGAGAGGACATGACGCATCACTAGCAATAGTGCCAGGGATGTTGATATGGCAGAAATATATGAAAAATTATATATATTAGCCTTTTTCTTCCTTATCTAATTTGAATTGTGGGATAATAGAGTTTTTGCATACCGTACGTTAGTTACCCGTAGGACGTCCGTTAGCTTTTCTCCCTAGCGCGCATGCTCATAGTAAACATTATTACAGATACGCATGCGCAGTTTCCTATGAGCATGCGCGCTGGGAGAAAAGCTAACGGACGTCCTACGGTAACTAACGTACAAATGCAAAAACTCTCTAATATATAGCACAAATTTCTTAGCTTTTTTTGCAGCCTAATGGCCAATTGGCTAGCGCTCTGGCCTAAACTTGGTTAACATAGGATTCATAGATAACATAATTACTCTTGGTAACATAGGTTTAAGGTTCGAACTGGCAGTGGCATAAATGTTTGTTAGTGGTCCAGAATCCACGTTAGGCTAATTAGACCGGGTCTACATTTAAAGTGTGCAAAAAATGACTGTAGAGCGACAAGCCAAATCAAATCAAATTTAAGCTTTTTGAAGGAATCAAGATTTAAACTAAGAAACGTATTTCGTAATTTTTTTCTTATTCATCAATTGGAAACAATTTCCTTTTCGTAACTTAGAATTGAATTTAAGTTAATCAAATTATGTTTTCAAATGGTAATAAAGGGACTGTCCACAAAATGAATATAGAAATATCACGTAAAAGAAACAAGAAATTTCGTTGTATGCTATTAGTATGCACGGTTAGTAAATAGTTTTTTTAGTTTAAGAGGATTAAGTTATGAGAAGTTATTATTTTACTCTGTTATTAGTTAAGATTATAGTTTATTTATTAGAGCATTCAGGTTAATGCACAATTCCATTAGGTCGTGTTATCTTTTAGTCTTAAGTTCAATGATTTAGGAATGCTTTTTTATCAGTAGTTTTAAATAAATAAAAAAAGTTTTTATAAAAGTAACTTGCCAAAACAAAGATTCTTATCAATAATTTTGATACTAATTTTTTTTTTATAAGTAAGCAAATGCCAAGGATAAGTAATTTACTGTAGGGAAAAAAAGTTTTATTAATATACATAGAATAGAGATTTGGATATCAAAATAGGATCATAAGCAAAAAACAATATAGATTAGATAATTTCAAACTTTTGTTTGTTACATTTTATGTAATAAATGTATCAATTTCTACTGATAATCCTCGATACTAAATCGAGATTATTATATACACTAAATCATTAGTTAGATATATAAAACAGATGAAAGTTTGTGGTTTTGTACTGTATTATTTCCACAAGGTAAATATTATTTTTTCAGAAGATATTGCATTTTTATTAGGTTTTTGAAGAAAATATTTTTATTATGTTATCTTATTTTTGTTTCACGGTCGAATGAATATAAAAATCAAATTTTGCTTCGTTTTTTTCTTGCGTAGTCAAAATATTCTTAAAATTTTTTATATGGAATTTGTAAATTTATAATTTTTATGTATTATAATTCCCAATATCCTAATAAGTATTATAATTTCTTATTTAAGAATAATCGTTTCAAATTTCGTTCCAAAAGTAAAAAGATTATAGCTTTTTAAACTAGATTTTTCATTTGTTACATAGCGTGCAACAAAGATGTTACAATTAATACAAGATATTTCCTTTTATACAAGAATCTTGCTTCATTTACAAAATATTTCGGAAAAAAAATCTTCAAAAAAAGTTTTTCAATTCAAAAGGTTTTTTTGAGACATTCGAAATCGTGTACATTCATAAATAAAATGTTGTTTTAGAATGCAGAGTACTTTGTCGTTCATATAGCGAACTGATTTAGGTCAAATATGTAGCAATTCAATCTTACCCACGGAGACCTGCTACACTGCACCCATGTTTTACTACCACAATTTTTTAAAGGACACCTTCAAAGATGACTTCTGGAGAGTTCGTACCCTCCTCCTCGAGCCTAATGGAAGGGCATTCCAGCTAATTGATTTAACGTTTCTATTCCCGCTATAAAGATGAATGAATAAAATCTTAAAACTTTGATTTTAAGATGAGGAAAATACTGACAAATTTTTAGGTATCGTCTTAGAAAACCAAGTGCGAATTTCAAAATACTGATTCAACTACATTTCATTTATTTATACTGGAGATGTGTGGTGTATGAAATATTAAAGCCAACTCATTTTGGTCAAAAATTAATGACTTTATAAACAAGATACAAAGTCCTTTTTATAGCCTGTCCAAAGTGCTTGTTGCTAATTCAATAAATACATTTTTAGTAATTCCTCTAGAATTACCGATGGCCAATTGGCTAGCTCTCTGGCAGTTGGTACCACAAGCTTCAGGTTCGAATCTCGGCAGTCGCATGGATGTTTGTGAGTGGTTCGGAATGCACATTAAACTGTAGGTCCCGGACTAATTAGCCTAAAGTGTGCACAAAATGACCGTAGAGCGATACGCCAAACCAAATCTAGAATTGCTATTGGAATACTAAATATATAATACCTGCATATGGCAACTTTTTCATGTTCATCATCGAAGTGTTCTAGAATTGTTGATGACGAATATGAAAAGTTGCTGCTTGAAGGAGAGAGGGAGGTTTTTGGACCACTGTTCTAAAAATTTTAAATCTCCTTAGGACAGTGATCCTTTTAATTTGCATCCCCTTTTACAATGCCATGCCTTCGAAATATTTTACATTTAACTAAATGTTATAGCCATTGTGACGTTTTTTTTTCTTAACTATATATGATTGACAAAAATATTTTATTGTAAATCACAGTATTCAAGATATTAAGCTCCGAGACTTTATTACTTTCAATAAACTGATATGAATTGGAGATTAACGACTATTAAGTTACAAGTTTTCAATACTAATTTTTTCACATGGGAAAATTAAATATAAAAGTTTAATGCAATATATAGCTTGCATCGGCCATATTTTTTTCTGATGTTTAATATATGAAACATGTACAGTGAGTGTAAAAAGTATTCGTACAGTACGACAATTGATTTATAATTTTCATAACGGATCTCTTATAAACATAAATTCCATTTTAATTAATTATAAATATATAATAGAACATATTTTCACTAGTTTCATGAGAAATTAACACAAAAATAATTTTATACATGAATAAATATTTACAAAACTGAAAAATCCAACATCTTGTGGTGTAAAAAGTATTCGTACATCAGGCATATATTGGCCAATACAATCATAATATTTCAGCTAATACCTTGTAGGATATCCTTTAGCTCGAATAACTGCCTTGAGTCTCTTTGGCATCGATTCCACCAATTTTGCTGTAATTGAGCTAGATATGGCGTCCCATTCTTGATTAAGAGCTGATTCCAAATCATTTTCATTATAAATATGTCTGGATCTAATATTTTTATCAAAAACGTCCCATAAATTCTCGATGGAGTTGAGGTGGAAATTTCATGAACTTTGGTGTATTATATAGTATCCAGAGCCTTGTGTTTCGGGCTGTGTGCTTGGGGTCGTTATCATGCATGAAAACGTAATCACTATTCAAGCCAATTTTTGTTGCACTAGGTCCTAAATTATTTTTTAAAATGTCAATATAAAGTTGATGATTCATGCCTTTAACAAAGACTAATTTGGCCACCCCAGAAGCACTCATGCAACCCCAAACAAGCAGACTTCCACCCCCTGTTTCATTGTTGGCACTAAATTCTTAGGATGCATTTCTGTATTGTCTTTCTCCATACCATTCGTCTCCCGTCCGATCCAAATATGTTGTATTTACTTTCGTCTGTAAAGATAATCTTTTTCCAGAAATCTGGACTTTCATTAACGTATTGCTTGGCGAAAGACAATAGCAGCTTCCGATTCTTCTCACTAACAAAGAATTTTCGTCTCGCAACACGGCCATGGAAACCTTCATTTCTGCATGCATTTCGAACAGTACTTACGGAGACTGCTGTTCCCATGTTCTTTAGTTCTGATGTTAATGTAGGAGCACTTATTTTGGGATCTTTCTTTAATGAACGTACCAGAAACCGTCTGTCAGATGATGTCAATAGACATGGTCGCCCAGTACGAGAACTGTTTTGAACCTTTCCAGTGGCAGCAAACTTTTTCATGATTGACTGCACAGTTGAACGGGGTCTACCGACCTGATCAGAAATCTTGTTGTACGATTTACCATTTTTCGGAGCTTTTTAAAAATCAGTTCTCTTTCGGAAACACTTGTCTCTTTTACTTTTACGACCCATTACAGAATTTCTAGTTTCTCACTACATTAAAATTTCCACTGAAGAACCTTTTTAAATAACTTGCAAGATGACGTCAATTAACTACATCATAATGGCCAAACCAATCACAAAATAACTGAAAAAAATTTGCATTTCTTTTAGTGTACGAATACTTTTACACCACAAGATGTTGAATTGTTTCAGTTTTGTAAATATTTATTCATGTATAAAATTATTTTTGTGTCAATTTCACATGAAACTAGTGAAAATATGTTCTATATATATTTATAATGAATTAAAATGGAATTTATGTTTATAATTTTTATGAACGGATCTCTTTTAAATCAATTACGTACTGTACGAATACTTTTTACGCTCACTGTAAATATTTAGTATCGGAAAAATTACTTTTTAATATATGCTTAACTTGTGAATAAAGAATGTCATCTCAAAGATTTGATAAAATTGTTAGAAGAAGGCTCTTAGTATAAAATAACAAAAGCATTATTGAGTTTGAGAATTAACACCTTCAGTGTATGAGATACTTCTTTTTTGGCTCAACAGCCCCATGGTGTACCGAGGATGTCTGTCTACTGGCAGATTTCGAGATGAGATGGGTTTTTTTACAGGATAAAGTTGTCAGCTCTACAATCTAAGCTTCATAGTTATATTAGACCGGGACATACGATTTAAAGTGGATTCCGAACCACTACAAACATCCATAGTCCCTCAGGACTCGAATTCTAAATTTACGGCACCAAGAACTAGAGTGAGATACGACTAGATTGAAAACTTCTCGCTTTCGGTTGAAACCTTAAGTGAGAAATAAACTAACGATTCCAAAGACGAATCGGGGCCTGAATGGCCGAGTGGCTAGCGCTCTGGTGCTCGGTACCACAGGTTTCGGGTTCGAGTCCCGGAGGTGCCATGGTGTTTGTAGTGGTTCGGGATCCACTTTAAACTGTAGGTCCCGGTCTGTTTAGCCTAAAGTGTGCATAATATGAACGTAGAGCGACAACCAAACCAAACCAAACCAAAGACGAATCGTTGGAGATGACAAAATTCTTGATTCATAGGTGAATCATAGAGTAAAAATAATTTGAGATCCACGTATGGTTTTCAATCTAATATTCGAAAGTTAATTTCTAATTCTTCAATAGCCTCAAATAATATTTTGTTTCTATTGGAAGATTCGTTGACATCTGTTTACGTTAATTTAAATACTATTAAATGAGTAATGCGAGTTTTTAAATGCAATATTTGTATATTAAAAGCACGAGAAACGAATGAAATGGTGAGATTTTAACGAATGAGTATCAAATTCAACACTAGAGACATTTCTGACCTACTTTATCTCAAGATTGTATGTCAAATCATTCAAATGAAAGGGTAATTCAAATCGCCTGGTCTGATATGTGCAGAGGTGGGGGATCCAAAAATAACTACATTATCTGCTTTTGTTTAATTATTTTAAATGACTTCATATTGAACTTTAGTTTCAAAACACATTTTTAACATACAATACAAATATTTTTCTTTTTCTTTTAGATTTATTGTTTGTGTTCGGTTTGGTTTCATTGATTTTTTTTATTGCTCTTCAAAAAAAAAATGTTAAGTTCTTTTCAAATGCGTTTTGAAAAAATTATAAAATTTTATTTTAAACTTGGTCTTAAGCGAGATTCTTGCTATATATATATTTTTACCTCTAGAAAAGTCCCAAGCGAATTTTATTCTTTTACGTGGGCTAATTCTATTTTTTATAATTGTTTTTTGTTCCATCTTAAGTGAAATTCCATTTTTTTTTTCCTATTTCAAGAAAAATTCCAAGTATTTTAGTTCCAGAGCTTGTCGATTTTGAATGGCAACTCTGACAAATTTTCTATGTTTCAATATGCTGGAGGAAACTTCAAGTTTACTCACTTCTTGTTTCTGACGAAATTATTGCATTTTTAATTCATGTACTGAAAATTCTAAGTTTTTCTTATTCTTAAGCTTGCGGGCAATATTCCAAATATTTAATATTGATAAAGAAAAACGGTTATATTTCAGTAATTTTTTTTTTGTTTTAGATTTTAACATTGTTCCAATGGTCTTTGTTGCTCTTAACACATTCCAACATTTTTATTCTTGTACTTGGGCAAATTTCCAAGTATTTTTTTTTTTTTTCATTCTTATTCAACTGTGAAATTCCGAGCATTTCTTCTATTTTAATTTCGAGCAATGCCCTAAACTTGCTGAAAAGCAAAAATGAATTAAGAAATACTTTGCAATCGTAAATGCCTTAATGTGCTAATAAAAAAAAATAAGATTTTGAATTCATATTTGCATATCCCTTAATAATCTCTCATTAAAATCAACTAGTCTTGAGTTGCACCAAGGCTAGATTACCATTCCATTCTTAATACGATATAACGACAGATATGATTTTATATTAAAAAAAAGAGAATTTGATACAATCAGGGACGACATTGGATATTATAATTACCATTTGATGACGTCCGCATTAGCCTGTTCCTTTTGAGGTTTGTTATAATCTCAAACCTAAGGACATACTTAATCAAGTTAAGACTTCAAACCCATATCCATGACTTAAACATAATGTGATTGCACGAAGTAAAAAAATATGTAGAAAAAACCAAACCTTTCCGGCCATTCCAATCCAAAGGATGAACTGAAAGTGAATTATCAGACGAAAACGAACGTGTCCGATAAGAACTTGTCAGAAAGGCAAAACCACGCGTTTCCTGGAGACCAGAATCACGAGCTCAGTGGGAACGTGATCCATCACTTATCGAATTACCCACGGAGCAATCTTCGTCCAACAAAGCAGTTTTCACCTGGCATTTTTTTTCTTCTTCACTCCCCCACATCTTAGAAAAACGTTTCATTTCTTTAAGAGGTTATCGGATTTTACAGTCGTTAGCTCGTATGTCGGCGTTTCTTGTTCGTCTTCAATCGAAAATGAAGATTGTAGAAGCGTTGTTGAGGGTTGACCTCAGCAGTGACCCAGCTTGAATGGATAGATTCATTAATGATGTGGTGTTTTTGTGATTAAAAAGTTTGATTTCTTATTAGTTTCTTTTAATAGGAGGTTTATTGGTCTTTTTTTCGTTATCAGAATTCCCATGTCAGAAATTTTACAATTTTTTTTGCTCTAAAATTATTTTATTTTGAAACCAAAAATTTTATGTTTTTGTTGTGGAATTTTATTACTATAAAATTCCTTTTAACGACATGTATTTTACTTTTTCATTTAAATTAAATAAAATCATTGAAGTTTGTGTTGCTTTCTAACGCAAAATTTTAAATTAATTTCGTTTAATTGTAAATTTAGATTTCGTTATTTAGAACCATAATTAAGGGACGAAATCTTGATCTGGTGGGACGTCTGCGTTTTTAAAGTTTCATATCTTAAAATTTTGAAAATTTATGTGCAATCAATGGGTATGTTCTGCGTGGGAGATTGTATATTGCATCATAGATATTCATTTAGTATGCACGGTATAAATTCTTGCCAAACTTTTCAGTAATATTTTTATCCCTCAAAACTGGTATTAATAAAATCAGGTATATATTTTATAATCTTCATCAATTTTAATTCAATATAAATTTATTGTAAATAAAATTTTCATATAACGTTTTTAAATAGTTTTTACTAGAACATAAAATTACATGCTTTTTTTGTGAACTGATGGCCATTTGGCTATCGCTCTGGTCGTTAGTACCACATGCTTCAGATTAGAATTAGGCGGTGGTATGGATGTTTGTTAGTGATTCTGAATTCACGTTAAACCGTAGTTCCCTGTCTAATTAACCCAAAGTGTGCAGAAACTGATCATAGAGTGACAAACCGTGATCATAGTGACAATTTGTGACGAACATCCACATAACAATATTCAATGGGATTTTCAAACTTGCTTAAAAAGTTTTTAATTTTACATAAAGCTCCCAAAAGTATTATCAACACAAGTACGATTAATTTTTTTTTTCTTGTTATTAATATTTGGAATGGTTATTGAATTTTTTTCTTCTACTTTTCGTGCCATTTACTTTTTTTAATCTAAATATAATCTGATCGCCTGTGAACTTTAAAGTGTTTGTGTCATTAATGATTACTCATTATCTAATTTCGGATATTATCTTTTTGATCTTTAAGCAGTCGTGTACAATTTTAACAATAGAAATTTCAAAATAACTTTTTCCTCATTTACTGTTAAAATATTATCTTTTTTTAACAGTCTGATAGTTTTAATCTTCCTGCATCTGATATCCACATTATTTAAGGAAATTAAAGATACAATTCAATAATTTTTTATTTCATTGACTGATAAAATTATTTTTACTTTCAACTGTTTTGTTATAAAATTCCTGATAATAGCCCTGCAGAGTTTTTATGCAGTAGTTTAAGAAATAACTCATTTCTCTTTAATATTCTATGCAATAATAATTGTATTTTTCGTTATTGCAGTGTAAAAATGATATGCACGCTTACGAAGAAAATCTCTACGTTAGTAGTCTCTGGACTGCTGATGGCAGTCATAGGATTGGTCCTGTACTTAACTTTCCCAATTTTTATGGAAAATGAAATTAAAAAGGTGAGAAGCTTTTCTTTAATATTTCATAAATGAAAGGATTATAAATATTTTAAAATAATAATAATAGTAATTTATTATTTAAAAATATGACTATTATAAATATTTAATGGTAATTTATTATTTAAAAATATGACGATTATAAATATTTAATGGTAATTTATTATTTAAAAATATGACGATTATAAATATTTAATGGTAATTTATTATTTAAAAATATGACGATTATAAATATTTAATGGTAATTTATTTAAAAATATGACGATTATAAATATTTAATGGTAATTTATTATTTAAAAATATGACGATTATAAATATTTAATGGTAATTTATTAAAAAAAATATGACGATTATAAATATTTAATGGTAATTTATTATTTAAAAATATGACGATTATAAATATTTAATGGTAATTTATTATTTAAAAATATGACGATTATAAATATTTAATGGTAATTTATTATTTAAAAAAAAATATGACGATTATAAATATTTAATGGTAATTTATTATTTAAAAATATGACGATTATAAATATTTAATGGTAATTTATTATTTAAAAATATGACGATTATAAATATTTAATGGTAATTTATTATAAAAAAAATATGACGATTATAAATATTTAATGGTAATTTATTATTTAAAAATATGACGATTATAAATATTTAATGGTAATTTATTATTTAAAAATATGACGATTATAAATATTTAATGGTAATTTATTATTTAAAAAAATATGACGATTATAAATATTTAATGGTAATTTATTTAAAAATATGACGATTATAAATATTTAATGGTAATTTATTTAAAAATATGACGATTATAAATATTTAATGGTAATTTATTTAAAAAATATGACGATTATAAATATTTAATGGTAATTTATTTAAAAATATGACGATTATAAATATTTAATGGTAATTTATTTAAAAAATATGACGATTATAAATATTTAATGGTAATTTATTTAAAAATATGACGATTATAAATATTTAATGGTAATTTATTTAAAAATATGACGATTATAAATATTTAATGGTAATTTATTTAAAAAAAATATGACGATTATAAATATTTAATGGTAATTTATTTAAAAATATGACGATTATAAATATTTAATGGTAATTTATTTAAAAATATGACGATTATAAATATTTAATGGTAATTTATTTAAAAAATATGACGATTATAAATATTTAATGGTAATTTATTATAAAAAATATGACGATTATAAATATTTAATGGTAATTTATTATAAAAAAAATATGACGATTATAAATATTTAATGGTAATTTATTATAAAAAAATATGACGATTATAAATATTTAATGGTAATTTATTATAAAAAAAAAATGATAAATATATTTTTCTTTTAATAAAATCTAATGTAATAAAGGTTTCATAGTATATAAAGATGACAGTTACTCTCTGAAAATTTGTTTTATCGATTTTAATTATGAGGAGAATCTGACTCAGTAAAATGCCTTTATTTTAAAATAAATTAATTTCATAATATTGAAACAGACTTACTTAATAATTATAAGTATTTTTACTTATTTATATGTTTATTGGGAGTGTTAAAACTTAAAATATGTTGCTGACTATAAATTTTGTATTGATGTTCTATTATAATTTTATAGTACGTAGTAAAATATTTCCGTTGGATTACAACGGAAGTTTAGCAATTTATGTGTTAGCCATGCATTTGGATATCTGATAATATTTTTGGTGCAGTTTAAAGTATTAAAGCGAACTTTTTACACATAGCAAACAATTGTTTTAATTTTATTGTATGTTTTGTGTTTTTATTTAACCGAAAAAAAATAACTTTTGTATTTCGAATGAGGAACACAATGACAATTTTTTAAAAAATTTTATTTCTAAAATTAATATGATTAATACTTGAATGTATATGTTAATATAGCGTTTTAAATTAATATTATGAGTGTATATAATGTGAAATTATTTATTGCAGGCTTTTTGCATGTATCCGAATTGAAGTAGCTTCCAGTTTTATTACATTACTTTTATAGAATTATCTTTTTAAAGAAATTCTAATTTAAGTAACAAATCAAATAAGTTATGACATGTTAAGCATTATTCTTAAATTCTTGCATTGGAAGTAACATTTTAAAAATAAGTTAGAACTCCAATATATGCAAAACTTTTAAGATATCTTTTAGTTTAGTTACTTTATAAGTCATATAATTTATAATATTTAAGGTAAAATGAACTAAATTACTAAATTAGCTAAATTAATTTAGTCAAATTGAAACCAACTGAACTTCTGCAAGTGTATCAAGTTCTGTAAATTAATCCAAAATTTAATTAAATGATTCACTTTTTAACGTTTTGTTCTGGATTATTTCTGGCTTATGAACGGATAAGTATGTTAACATAAAGCATTAATTATGAATTACATTTTGGAATTTTATAAGAGTGCTTTGAAGTTCTAACCAGTACTTTAAAGTATATTGGAAATGACATTATTTACAAAATAAACGTCATAAATTCTCTTGTTGGCAAAATTACACGCTAAGACTGTGATCTATTTGATTAAAGCAGAAAAGGTATGCATCACAAAATGGATACCTTATCAAACAATCATAATTTTATAGAGTTGGGTTTTATACCGAAGAGCTGAATACATTTGTTCCACTATTTTCATAATAAATATTTAAAAGAAATTTAACTTCTGCAAATGTATATTTTCAGAAAGCGTTTTGATCATTGTTTACTACAATGCGTTTTGGAGCTGCTTGTATCTTGAAATCATTTGACACATTTAGCTCGTAATGTTGAGAACTTAGCCATTGTGAAATCAGGCTCTCATAGTTATCTTTCGTGTTCATATTTACGCTTTTATTGGAATAGAAGCTAAATTTGGTGAATTAAAGCTGCATATTCTGTTTTTACATATCTAAAATTTTGTTGCAACCATAATTTGGTGTAATGCATTCCGTGAACATTAATCAATGCCATAAATTATAAACCATTTTTTGTAATGGGAAAAATTTTAGGCAGTTAATTTTTAATTGACCTCATTGTCTGTAATTGGTTCTTAATTGTACATACCATATTAATCTGATCAAATTAAAATAACATAAAAAAAAAAAAAAATTAGCTAAATTAATTTAGTCGTTAAAAGACACACAAATGGTTTGAATACCCCAGAATTTTTTGTCGGTTGTCTTTTGTCAGAACCTTTGTAATGTAAGTTGAAAGTTATTGATAGTCAAAAACGTTAAGCTTCAAGGACAAATTTAAAAAAATTATGCTGGGCACACTGGTCTTGGAGCCCTGAGTAATATTCATTAATAATTGAACAAAATTCTGATCCCTATCAAGTTCATATCCATTACTAAATAATAATCATTTTAGATCTGTATATGATTAATATGTGGAAAGAGTAAAATAATTTTATAGATTTATTTCTTTGATTGTTTAATTATACAGATGTTTTATAAAGAACGTTATTTTGATGCATCTAATTTTTTTGTCCCTATCGTCCATCGATTTATTATCACATATTTAGAAAACCTCCTTTTCATGTTATATAATTATCTGTGGTTTCTAACGGTTCCAAACATGCTATTTACATTCGGCCTTGACATTAATCTGAAATGTTAATTCCTAGGGAAACATTAAGTTATTTGAAGAATGAAAATGGTCAGCATAAATCTGAAAGAAAATTGCCATTTTGTAGATTTTTCAAAAAAGCTAAACATTCAGGATATTAATAATTTTTCTCCAAATAGTTAAAGAATCTTGGAGATGGTATGGGTGTTTGCTAGTGATTCGGAATCCACTTTAAACTGTAGGTCCCTATTTGATTAACCCTCGTGTGCACAAGATAACCGTAGAGCGTCAAACCAAACCAAGTAGTTAAAAAAAAAAAAAAATAAACATTCGGTGTACAAATGCTTCTTGCAGATTAATTCTGTTCCTTTATTTCTGTTTTTAGTGAAGTTCCAAAATTATATTGATATTTTACAATCCGTTTAAATATAATAAAATTAAAAATTATTTTTGAAACGAGACTTGGTATATTAGTTAAAATTTTTTATAATTTTAACGTCGAGTAATTTCTGCAAAGTCGTTAGACTGTATGTATAGTTTAACCCTTTGCGCTCGAAGCAAAAAATTTTTAAACTTTATAAATTTTAATTTTTTTAATTTTTTATCGAGCTTGGAGACAAATTTTAAATGGCTCCGCTCCGAAGCCCTCTAGTGCAAAGGGTTAATACATTCTTGCAATTTGATAGATAATTGGTGCGAAAACATTAGGTTATTTTCATAATACAAAATAATCTAGAAAAGATATGGAGCTAAATTATTTAAGAGCATTCAGTATGTAAGAAGATTGCGTTGAATTTAAGATTTTTTTTTCATTTAATTAAATATACGCATTTACTCGAATCTATTCTTGTTACCGAATTTTCTCACGGTCTCTTCTTCATTCAATTATGGTTCTAATTAAAAACTAACGCACCCATGTATACAAACAACTTAGGACAGCGCCCCTGTAGAAAACTCTAACTTAATATGCATGCAAGTCTCAATACAATAGGTAATTTTGTAGAAAAAAATTATTTAAAAATGGATTGGATATTGGATTATTTTGATAACGGAGCATTTCTCTAAAAAAAAAGTTTCAAATAATTAGATGCATAAATGAGATTAAACGAATTAGGGATGCAAGATGACTTGTAGAAACGTTCCTCAAGGTGCTTTTGAAAGCTGTTATGTAAAATACAGTTAAAATATCACGTGAATCTTTTTTTATTGCTATTTTTAACAATGATGATTGTAATTTGCTCTATCCTATCCTATCATTGAATTTGACCTCGGAAATTCGCTTACCTTTGACTCAAGGTAAACTAATGGCTTCGCAAACATAAAAACGAAACTTTATAGCGATATTACCAAAATTATATAATATATAAATTAAAGCTTTTTTTTCATTATTTTTTCCGGTTACTCCCTCTTGCTCTCTGTGCGTTTTTGCTAAGCAATTTGAGTCAAAAACGATTAACTGACTTTATTTCAATAAATGAACCAAAAACTTTAAAGGTTTGTACCGACTACCAAAAGTGGTCGATTATGGCCTCGGGTTTAAGTGAACATGAAATATGCATGTGGATCAACATTCTATTTGAGTTTGCCAACTGGCTGTTCGGATGGGAAATATAACCGGTATTTCGAATTGTCGCTTTTTTATTTTAACGAGAAAAAGAAATGCATACAACTGAGTATACTTTTGGAAATGAAAGCCAAAATGTCAGTGAATGAGTTTCATATTAAACATTCTTCATCATTCGTTACTGTTAAAGCAGCCTTGTAATTTACATTGTTTGTTTTATTAATAGACACATGCGTTGTATCCCCTCAGATACTTTCTAAAAATTTAAAGCAACATTTCAAGCTTAATCTCTTTAACAATATGATCATTTTTTTCCTTCAAAATTGTAAAAAAATTCAGAACATATTATTTCTTGCTTACTGATATAGTTACATTGATTCTATGTAGCCATAGCGACCCTGATGGCCAATTGGCTAGTGCTATGGCCATTGGTACCACATGTTTCAGGTTCAAATCGATGGCATTGATGTTTGTTAGTGGTTCGGAATCCACTTTTTAAACTGTAGGTCCCAGTCTAATTAGGCTAAAGTATGCAAAAAAAAAAAAAAATGACATTAGTGTGACAAAAATCTATGTAGCCGGAAGCAGTTTAACCTTTATAATGTCACTGTTTTTGATGATAATTTTTATTCCATTATCTATACTTTTCTTTATTTCATTAACTCAATTATTATTCAAAGATTTCCATCGGAAAGGTTGACGCCTTATCTCATTACAAAGATTACTTCGTTTTGTTTTTCATTCAAACTTCCAAGACTTTTGGAACAAGTCCAAAACATATTTAAAATTCCTCTTTTAGTATTGTGTTTTCAGTGTGTCAGTTGGTTTCTTTCAGCATCTTTGTCTACACTTGGTCTATAATATCTCGAAAACATTTCATGCTTTTTAAATGTAAACAAAATAATTACTTTATAACTCTTGTATATTTTTTAACTCTTGTATAATATTATTAGTCACATGTTTAAAATGATTCCGTGAATTTTAAATCACTATTGTAATAGGACTGATTTTAGTCGATTTTTTAATTCAGATTTTGCAATATAGTTTCAAAAAATGTCCAATAATTTATTAAACCATGACATTTTTGGATGTAAAGTTCTAGAATTTTTAGAAATAAATTCTTAGAATTAAACTTATTATTTTTTAATTTAATTTAATTTAATTTCTAGAAAATTTTGAAAGGTAATTAAGCTAAGATAATATAAGGGGACTTTAATTTTCTGGGTTATTTATTATTGTTTGTAATATTATACTCGCCTATCATAATTGCATCTAAAGTCTTATGTGAAACAAAGCCTTTTTTTTTAGTTTCTGCAGAATCATTCTTTTGATCACAATACAAAGTTTCATTGCTTAAAAATTGGTTTTATCAGTGTCTTTAAATTGGGATAAACAAATGTTTTGGATCTCATTCTTATTTTTGAGCTGATAAATTTAAGGCAGGTATTTGATTGTGGAATTCAAATCCATTCTAACGATAAAGCTGTTTATTTAAAATAATGGAAGCAGCTGTCAATATACGTGATGTGAAGGTTAATGATACACCAGTATTTGTTTCATGCAGATAGTTAGATATTATTCGTCGGCTATCAGTTTG
Organism: Caerostris extrusa; assembly: GCA_021605095.1. Taxonomy (NCBI): domain Eukaryota; kingdom Metazoa; phylum Arthropoda; class Arachnida; order Araneae; family Araneidae; genus Caerostris; species Caerostris extrusa. Next base: position 229,177 of record BPLR01001888.1, read on the forward strand.
AAGCTGTAGGTGTTGCTGTTTGTTTTATATCGTGCAGACTTTTAAAGAGGGCAAATTATTGGCGTTCGTCTAGTTGTAGTCTAGTCTAACGCAGCTGGTGTTTCTCAAATTTACGATATCGAAAGTAATGACTGCATAACCACATAAAGGAAAATTTCTGGAAAGTATAATAATGGAGGAAAGGCAAAGTTGAGCGAAAGAGACCCTTGGATGTTGTAGCAGATTGTGACTTTTAAAAAGGGGACGACCACAATTAAAGGGACCACATAATCAATCAGAATGTTCAAGTTCCCATGTCAACGATTACAGTTAGAAGGTAACTGTTCTAACAAATTTATGGCATAGTTATAATTTTAAAACCGTTTCTGACTGATTTGAATGCGAATAGCGTCGTCTCAAGTGATATCACTACCATTAAATCACGTTGAATGATGCACAGAAGAAAGTGACATGGTCCGGTAAATCTTCATTCAAATTGTTCCCTGTAGCAGAACATGTGTAATCGTAAAAATCGTGTAATCCTTGTAAAAATCCCTTTCCAAGCATACCCTCCTGATTATTATGCAAATGTGAAGCCCGAAGGCTTTTGTCGTAATTTGGATAGCCATCTCATGGTTTTCTGTAGGATCTGTCGTCGCTCTAAACGGCGAGTAACTGGTAGTGACTATATGGACATTTTATCCATCCAAGGATTTCTTTCATTGAATGCCGTTTTCTGACACGATAACTGCAATCCATACAGCTAGGCCTGTCTGGGTATAGTTTGAAGAGTATGAAGACCAAGTCTCGCATTCGTTGGTTGTCCCTGATTTTAATATTGTTGAGCCACTATAGTCTATTTTAAAAGACTGATAAGGCAGCAAATATCTATCACCCCCATTACCTTTACGGGACCACTCACGATTTCTCAATGGAATTGTATAGTATTTAAAGATGTATATATGAATGGTACAATTCGATTCTTGGACACATTCAGAGCATTTTGCATACATAAATTGATGCAACTTATTAATAATTTTTTTTTTCTTGCATTTTTTCCCACTATTTTGATAACCACTTGTTGCATCCAAATTATTTTTAACGTTTTATATTTTTTGCACATCTTATAATTTGGTTTATCTAAGCATTTTTACTTTTAGCTTAATACTCGTCGATATTCTTTTTCATATAGTTCCGAAATGGAAAGTATGGATTCTATTTTGACTTTTCATTTCATTTTTATTATCATTTATGGCTGTATTAAATTTAGTTCATCATGATTGGCTCAACAGCCCCATGGTGGGCCAAGGCCGTCTGCCTACTGGCAGATTTCTGAACATGAGATGCTTTCTTTTTTACAGGGCAGGGTTGTCAGCCTTACGCCCTACAGTCATGTTAGACTGGGACCTACAGTTTAAAGTGGTTTCCGAACCACTACAAACATCCATAGCACCACCGGGACTCGAACCCGGCGGCCACTCGGCCAGAGCGCTAGCCACTCGGTCATTCAGGCCCCAAAATTTAGTTCACCTTTCTGAAATTAATACACATTTTCAGTGCATTGATCAATTTTGAGTTAAATGCATCAATGTAATGTCTCTTAAATTAATCAATGCTGAAGAATTATTATAATTGGATTTTCCATAATGTTGAAATTATTTTTGCTGACAGAAAATTCTCTAGCGCTGTGAATAAAATGAGATTTAATTCTTGGTTGTATATATTTAAAGGAAGTTCACTATTTCGATCCATGCCCTCGAAAGAATGTATTATGTTTAATACAATTTGACTGAACGCATCGAATATAACCAGTTAATTGAACGAATTGAATATTACCGAATTTATTCAGTTATCGTTTGAATAATTCGAGGATTATAAATTAGGCTTGATCTGTTTCATCAATTTGCATATCATTATGAGAAAATGAAGTCGAAATCTTGAATTTTATTATAGAGGAATAATTTTATTTAGATTTTATATATAAAAATGTTAATTTTCTAAACAAGATTTATAAAATAATAGTTTTTGCATACCGTATTATAAAAATACGGTATGCAAAAGTTTCTCTATTGTATGTATTGGTTTAAATAACAATTTAGTTTTTATTTAAACTAATACTTACATTATTTATAGTTTAGTTTTTATGTTTTATTTCGTATGAAAATAGACATTTCTGAATTTTATTTAGTTTCTCGAGATTATTGAGCCGAACTTACGTAAAATTCAAGATTTTAAAAATCATTTATAAAATAGTTTTTGCATACCGTATTTTTATAATACGGTATTTTTCTCCCTAGCATGCATGCTCATAGGAAATTGCGCATGCGTATCTGTAATATTTCCTATGAGCATGCGCGCTAAGGAGAAAAAAAATACCGTGTTATAAAAATACGGTATGCAAAAAGTCTCTAATGACTTTTCTTTAATAGTTAAGTTAGATTTTAAACAAAAGAATTTAATTTTTTATTTTTTCAATTTTTGTGCTTGATTTTAACATTTTAAAAATAATTTTGAGGACTCTTTCAGTGACAAAGACAACGACTTGCTTTCATCTTCACCAGCTACTTAACACGAGCTCGCTAGACGGAATATCGTTCAAAATTAACCTTAATTATGATGACCAACATGCTTCGAAGGGAGCATAAACAGGAAATTAACGTTCGCTGCTTTGTATTATTAAACCGCCATTACGGAGCTATTGAATTACGACACGGACATTTACAATTTACACATGGCGCATCAAGGAAAATATTTGATTACAAATTCATTTACTTGCTAACTACTTGTAATACATAATTCGAAATTGTGAACGTAATGCATTATTGACAGATTACCTATCAGGTTCTTGAATATTAGAAATTAGAATTATTCATAAATTTTTATAACTGGCTAAAATAATTGTCCCTTAGTCTTTCAATTATAGTATTAAATATAGAGTCAACAATGAATTCAAAGAGGAAAAATTAGTGGTAAATTTGTTTTGCATGTGTGGAAAGATTCACTTTTGCTAGGTTCAATTTTTAAATGTCCAAATGATTTTGCTATTTTTAGGGTGTCTGCGTGGTAGCATCCATTTTCACCATGTGTCATAATCTAATTCCTACTATATCTCTACTTTTCTTTTAAAACAATTTTTTTCCCAGGCCTTTTTTTTTTCCTTATTAAATATATAGAATCGCTGTCTCATGGATTCATTGGTTAATGTCTTTATTAACAAGTTCCCTTATTGAAAAAAAGAAAATGCTATTTGAACATATGAATGATTGTAAGTTGTTCTACAAAGAAGATTGATGACCTATGTATAACTAGGGTCTCATTGATATGCCACTGGTTCGTGTGTTCAACTTTTTTGCGGTCCAAATTAATTTTTCTCATTTACAGTAGTCTGGTTCAAATTAATTTTTGAGTTATATCAATGTATTGTTGAATGCATGTTTTGTAGTAGAAATTTTAATTGAGTTCTCATATATTTATATGTTGTTGAAAGTAAAAATAAAATTTAAGTTTTTAAAGAAATTCTAACACCACTAATTATATAAAGGACGCCATTATCTCTAACCTTTTGGATATCGAAAATGCCTGAGTTTGAGGAGTGAAATTCTGGAATGTTTTCAAAACTCATTTTGAACTACTACTTCTTTGCTGGTTCGATGGCCAATTGGCTAGCGCTCTGGCCATTAGTACCACAGGCTTCAAGTTTGAATCTTGATAGTGGCATGGATGTTTGTTAGTGGTTTCGGAATCCATTTTAAACTGTATGCCCTGTTCTAATTAGCCTAAAGTGTTGCAAAAATGACCATAGAACGATATATCATGTCTATGCTGGTTCAGTAGAAATATATTCAATCTGGGGGTCTGCGGATCCTCGGGTGTACACGGAACTTTTCTGCGGGTTTCGTAAAAGGTCTTCTGTTCTATTTAGTGTTTTTCGTTTCTATCAATAAAAAAATGCAGATGGAAGTTCCATAAATAGTGCTTTGAGATTATTGAACTCTTCCAGATTTTGAACCTTTCTTGCAAATAAACTTTTCTGAAATTGTCTACTATAGTCCCGAATTTTTTTTCCCAATAGATATTTTTCATGCGTATAGGGGTATTTTTTTTTTTTTATTATTATTTAATAGGTATTTATTTTCCAATATATATAAGAATATATTTTTGTTAACAAATTTTTTGAGATTTCATCTTATGAAATATTGGAAAATTTGTTTTCAGCTTGAGTTTGAAATATTAGATCTAATATTCCAAAAATTGTACTTGAAATGCAACATAATTTTTTTCACAAAAAATCAAAAAAAATTAAAATCTTTTAATATAATCTCCTATTTATTTAAAATCGGTATTTTATAAACTCTTTCGCTTTGCTTTTAAATTTACTTTTAAGATACTTTTCCCTTCTTTCATGAAATACGATTATTAAAAGTCTAAGTAGTTTATCTAATGTTTTAAGGTCTGTAAATACTAGAAGCTCGATAAGTCTCCACGCATCTCCTTTTAAGCATCTTTTTTTATGCAAGAGATAAATAAACACGATTTTTAATTTGAACTCCTCGAGCTGTTTGTTTAGCTGTTCAACTTCCTGGAACTGTGTGTATTTTAATAAGGCAAATATTTAGAAGAAACATTTAAATCAAATAATGTAATTTAAGACCATTAATCCAAAAAGTTTGTAAATAAAAACATCTGTCAGTGTAGACATTAAAGAAAAAGCAAACAATTTCTGAGCAAAATTGTATAAATTACAAGTAAACAAAAGATCGTCCAATAAGTTATAAAACCTTTACATATTTTATTAATTTCTGTATCTTCCCAAATCTATAGTAAATAGTAAACCAAGTTAGTTAGTAAGTTCGAGTAAATCAACTTTAGTTAGTAAGCAAACCTTAGTAAAGCCGAGTAAATCAACTTTAGTTTAGTAAGATCGAGTAAAAAATCAACCCAAGTTGCTTTTTAAGATGTAAATCAACTTTAGTTAGTAAACCAAGTTGCCTTAGTAAATACTTTAGATCGCTTTTTAAGATCAGTAAATCAACTTTAGTTTAAACCAAGTTGCTTTTTAAGATAAAATCCAAGTTTGCTTTTTAGATCGAGTAAATCAACTTTAGGTAAACCCTTTTTAAGATCGTTAGTTAAAACCAAGTTGCTTTTTTAAGATCGAGTAAATCAACTTTGGATTTAGTAAACCAAGTTGCTTTTATGAATATTTTCCACCCCCATTTTAAACGATGCTATTTAAATAATGTAAAAATATCTCATGCCTCTGTATAATCTGATATCTTTGATTAAAGAGCAACGTTAATTTAAATTTGATGTGCCCTACATTTAAATATGGTTATAACTTCTTAAATGAAACATTTTTATCCTGAGGTATTTATCTTTTTATTTTTAAATTTATTTTTGTGAATCGGGATGTTCTATGCAAAAGTGACAAAACGAGTTTTTTTATATCCATGTAAAATGGTGAAATTTTGAATTGCATTTGCAATAATTTTCGAATGTTGATATAGTATATTAAAAAATTATTGTCGTAGAAATTCAAAAAGAATTGCATGTATTTTTAGTGTGGAACTCTCAGTAATTACATTTTTCCGTACTAAAAATTTGCATAGATAACAGAATTAATAGAATGAATATTAAGTCTGTAAAATAAGCATAAGAATACATAATAATTTCTTGTATTAAGATCTGAAATTGAATAAAACTAAATAATATTCTATAAATGTACTTTTTAAGGATTTGCCGAGCGGGAAAAAATGTTTTTTTTCTTTTTGTATTTCTATTTTTCTAGTAGTATATTTAATTTTTTTCCAATCTAAAATATCACATGCTTATTTCTTCAATTGTTTCACGTGATAATTTCACAACTTCTGTTTATATATTTTCCCACTTACGGTCAACAGCTGTAGCTCAACGAATGCAATTATCAGGGAACTGTGGTGTTAATTATTTTGTCTACACTCATGTATATGTTAACCGATAGGCGAAGAACATCGAGACAATCTGTAAACAACTGCTTAAATGAAAACAAATGTAAATAATTAATTTAAACCAGCTGTAAATTATATTTGAATCTATCTGACGAAATGATATTAAGTAATCATTTCGGCTTAAAATAGATTCCTATATTTGAAAGTTTAATTAAACAAATTTAAATAGAATTTTCATATTAATGCCCAAGTTTATAACCCCCAACACATTTTTCGTAAACGAAATTAATCCTTTTGCATTTCAAATTCATACCGTCGAAATTAAAGTTTATTTATGTTAGTACTTGTACATGCATACATATTTAGGT